>JAQGAH010000194.1:0-62787 GCA_034696885.1 Lepidocyrtus paradoxus | reverse complement strand
GTGGTGGCTATGCCCCTCACATTTTAACATGAAAGTAAAGCTAGCAGCTAAATAGGCTTGCCTAGCCCATAGTGGAGCTGCGTTGTGTACAGTGCTGGTTGTCATTGCATACGGGGGTTTTCTACACGATCGAGATAGAAGACGATAACGATGTAATTAACTTCCTTTTCTTTTTAATGTTCTGATATGGCTTCTAATGTTGAATGTTAATATACTATTCCATTTTTGAGTCCAGAATAAAACCAATAATAATGATAATTACTAAATTCTACAGGGCCACCGGACAGGTATTAGCATAACGACATCTTGTCTAAATAAGGATGGAATGGCCAACTATTTTTAACATTAAATAATCAGTGTAAATACAATGAATGTTAAATAAACCGGATTGATTTCAATGTATTACTTAACTGACTAATACCTGTTCAACTAAATATAGCTCAATTTTCAACTTGTACTTTTAAGAAGGCTAAGCATTGTCAGTTTTAACATCCTGTTATTTGATAACCTGTTGTTACGCAAACACTGAATAGCATAAATGTTCCAAGGTCTCCACTCGTAAACTACCAGCTGATGGACCTGCATAATTGAATAGTTTTGTAAGGAAATTGTCTCATGGTTCATTGTATTGTAGATGTGCATAACTGTAACATAGTTTATATCTGGAACTCCATGTCCCCTTTCCAAACAAAAGATTCCAACCCGTTATAACCAAGAATATTCGATATATACTCCAACTGGCTTGCATCCTCCCATTCCCATCCTCCTGAATAATATAAGACAGGCCAAGACAGGGAGGATGCGTTTCCTTCCAAAACATTCATGTCGAATGATTCCAACCAGTGATATAGTTTTCCCTGGAAGGAGTCCATTGGAACCGTTAAACTTTGGGCGTTGATGTTATACTTTTGTTATTATTGGTGCAGGAAAGCATATACTCATATAGCTAGTTGTACATAACGGTGAAAAAGTAGTTTAATAGAGGAAAGATATTTCACTGTGGGGACTATTCCCTACCGATTTTCCTTCCAAGAAACTGCAAGACGTGGAATGGGAAGAAGTATATATATGCATCTTCATGGTGTAGTTTCCTCCTTTTTATATTCCTGTTTTCCTTTCCAACGACAGTTAAGAACTGACTACCGAGTGGGAGAGGATGAGGCGGGCGCGAGACTAAAGAGAAGTATTCTTTTGTAGAAATTGTCACTGGCCGCAAAAGTGCCGAAAGAAAATCGTTTCTCTTTTTCATTTCTTTTCGAGGGGCTAGATAGGAGAAATTATAAAGAAGGAAACCAAAGAAGACACAGGACGACATGGTGAGGCTCATGGAACGCGATTTTGAGAGAAAACAAGATAAATGGGGAGAGAATGTTTTCCTCTTCTTCAGTTCCCTCTCATATACCTATATTATAGTCTAATATAAAAAAAGGCTCATAACAGCGTCGGCACAACACGCATATTTTTTCACTGTCGCCGTCTTTATTCCACATGTCGGCTCTAACTTCTTCTCTTGAATGGGATCGAACCAGGGAGAGAAAATACACTTTCTCCTCCAATGTCGTCTTTTGCTGTTTCGCCTTTTTTCTTCACTTTAGTTTTAGACTTTTTTTCCCTTAACTTTTTTTTATGACGACGTCGGAGCAGCCAAGTAGAATGCAAACTAGTAGGGAAAAAAATTCCATTCTTCAGACTACTTTTTTTCCCTCTTTCTTTTGGAGATATTATCCATGTTTTAGGGAAGGGAAGATGGGATGAATAGAAGGAGGGAAATGAAAGCAGTGAATTTCATTGAGGGCCCCTTTCCATTCAACATCACAATTGGATGAAGAGACGACAGTCTGCATTTCAAGTCATTTCAGTTTAGAGAAAAGGAAGAATGAGTGGATCCTAATGGTTGTATTTATTCACCAACTGTCATGACACCAAAACAAAAAATCCCAATTCCAACTTTTTTCCTCGGTTAAGTTATATTCTACATTTTTGCCATTAAATATAAACGTAGACGTTTTAAAAAGAGCATTATGGGCTTTCTTAAACTTTAGAGCGTTCCGCTCCTTTTTTTAAAAAAAAAAACATAGGCTCTGACCTTAAAACTAATTGATTCAAATGAACTCTCGTTGGACAGAGTGAAATGTATGTTCAACCGTAAGCTGGACTTCCCGAATCAATATTTTAGCGTGTAAGTATCCCTCTTAAAAAGTGGTGATAGCCTAAACAAACTCTCAACAATCATATATGGAGAGTGAGCAGCGTTTAAAATAAGTCATACATCTAATTCAGCAGTTAAACCCCTCTCATTCCTTTCCCCACTCTCATTCCCATAACATAACAATATACATAAATATCCTCATAATAGGCATATAACGCTGCTCTAATTTATTGAAGTATAATGGACAAGGGAACAGAGAAGATTTCTACTTCTGCGAAATTGTTATTTGGCATGACAAAAAAAGAAAACGAGACTGTAAAATAAGATTTCCTCTTGGCCCTACACTAGTGGTTCTGATTGCTGACTCAGATAAGAAATTACTTTCATTTAAGGCTTATTTCATGTTTCCAGACTTGGGCTGCCCGGACCCAGATTCTATTATAGTAGGAAAAACCTACAGAAGAGAAAAAACAACACAGGAAGGAGAAAAGAGAAGTTGACACAAGAACGAGGTAATAATAATAGTGACAAGCTGCCTACAATGTTTACATATTATATATTCAAAATGTCTCATGTTAGCTTTCCAGTTGGTACAATTGTATCCAGAGTGTTCTTGGACGAGGCCTAAACTATGGGTATAGTTATGAATTGCTACAGTTTCTATTAAGCATTAATTTTTTCCTCCTTTCTTCGCAACTATTACTGGCTGCCGTGAAACAAAAAAAATGTACACTTATTTCCGAGGGTGATGATGTTGGATATACATATATATACCAGCAAACCAAGTTTATTTCACTAGTTCCGGCAATTACTTTTATCATGCTTTTCCCCAAGCAGAGAGAAAACCAACAAGGCACTAACAGCAACTAGCCCCTCGTCACAGTCATCATCAACGAGCTACTGCTAGCCATTGAATGCAGCCAGCAGTCCGAAAGAAAAAAAGTTGAAGCCAGCGCAAAAGGCATTTACACTCGGAAAAAAGTAGCAAACGAGAAGCAAAAAAGTTTGCGTATAATGCATAATACAGTTTAGGGGGGAAAGACAATGGTCAGAGTCCCAGTTCCAGAGAATGTTGCCATTGTTGTCGTTATGAATATGAATGCGACATATATGTTTAACAAAAGCGTGACCAGTATATGTATAATGTTGGTATAATGGTATCTATGCATGATTGAGATAATTTGTAGCAAACAATTTGATAATGGTAATATATATGATGTGTGAAATAGATACACCCACGCTGGTTTTCAAAGAATGGCTAATAATATTGCCTTCCGCTAATGATTTTTTGCAACTCGTAATAACTGCCTAAATCTGTCTAGTTAGTGTGGTTAGCTTGTAGGTACATTTCATTTAAGTAAGAAAATAAACCCAATTGTGATTACTTCATTAGCCATGTCCGGGAGCATTTAAAATGGTTCGTTTCGTGGTCTGAGCTTTTATTACCTTGATTTATGTAAATGGGCAAGGAACAAATGAAATTATATTACAAAAGTCAGTTTCCAACATTTACGACCGAAAAACCATTAGCTATTTAGTCATCCTACTTATAACTATTTAGGGAGTTTAGAGCTAAAGAAAAAACAAGTCTTGAGGTTTGCTGTGTTTACTATTGAACTACAAAGCTAACAATAGTAATCAGGGTTAGCTGGTGAAAGAAAAGAGAAACCATTGTAAGGTGCGGTGGGTCCAGCACCGCCCCTCCATATTTTATGCTTTTTCACTAACCAACTAAATGTTGAGAAACACGTAAGCTAGCTCGTAAGGAAACCTTTAGTTTTCCCTGTAATTCCAGCTTTTAACTCATGACCGTCCATTTGGGCGAGGGTTTAGCGTGGTGAAAGGAGACGTAAACATTGTCAACGACCTTTTTTGTCTCCCGATGATGAAGAGGATGGCAGTTAAAAAGCATGACTGGATTGTAACTTCATTCATGAAAATTTGTACTTGTTACTTTGTGAGAATGTCACCTGGAGTTTGTTCGTGTGTCAGCCCTTCCTTTCTGGAAGGCGTTAGAAGGGAAGGGAAAAAAGTTTCCATGTGGGGGAGACAGAAAATAAATGGAAGCTAAAAATCCATTTAAAATAATATATGTGCATATATTTGATCTATGGATGATGATGCATGATGGTGGCCATACATGAAAATACTATTACATACCAATATTACATACTTTACGACTCCAGCCAGCGGTCCCCCACACAATCTAGCGTGGTGAGGAGAGTTGCTCAACAAAGTTGGTGCTAATACAGCGCACAACTATACAATACGGGAAATAGGAAATGGAGGGGAAGTTGCAAAGAATATCATTAAAAATATTATGCTTTTTACCTGGGGTACATGGAATAAAAATCGCGACCACCATCAGAGAAAAGCTCCAGCCCCAGAGAGGAAAGTTGCTCCAGTCCGGGGCTCTAAATAAGTAGTCGAATTTGTACAAACATGGTTGTTTGTGATACGACAATCATCATCATCATCATCATTATTATTATGGAGTTGGGCTGATGATGTCACATCGTATATGGCTCTACAGAAAACACACTCCTGCCATGCCTCATGTATAAAATCCCAGTTTTATTTTTTTCTCTTCAAATCCGATCAATTCAGTGAAAAGAATCCTTATATGATGAATATATGCATGAGAGTAGGTAGATTTGGTGGAACATGCAATTCCTCTCGTGGAAGGAAAAATAAGGTAGTGGTGGCGATGATAATGGTAATACTTGGTGGTTTGTACAAGACGACTATCATGATGGCTGCTGTAAGTTTTTTTTAAGAGGAAAAAAGGAAATGGAATGAGTTTTGGTGAATCTGGTTTCCCTGGCGTTTACGACCCATTCCGAGGAGGGATAATTGGGACCCACTGCTGACTTTGAATTACTTTTACCCATGCAATGTATGCATCCCACTCGTCTCTCTAGAGGAGAGGAGTAAGTGCACATTGTATATCGCTGTACCGTCGTCACCACAAACTCACTAGGACTATACTCCTCAAACATTACATTTGGCTTAGCAGTATTATTACTTTACTGCCACAACTACTTTTTTTCCACTTTTACTTCACTTTTTGACTTGCTGAAGAAGAAAATACTGTTAGTGTGTGTACTCATGATATAGAAAGTTGTAGAGGAAGGGAAAAACTGCCAAGTTTTCCTTCATTCAGTTGATGGCGTCATGACACAGCTCCGTTAACACATATTACCTCACACTTCCATATGAATCCACACAATGGATATGAATGAGAGACAGATGGGCAGAGAAAATTGTGTAAAAATGGAAGAAGACATCATGTAATGGAGAAAAAATAACCAATTTTTTTTTCTACCAAGTTGGCCGCTTTAAAAGAAGCAGTTTTATCTTATAGAGCCTTATTAACAACCTAGTTGAATTGGACTGGAGAAGTTGGCCGGAGCCACAAAGGGAAAAAGTCGTTTCTCTCCGGTCACATGATGTAGTACATGGGTAGCAATAACATGACGTAATGATCGTCATGATCATATCATCAGCATTATATCCGAATGGCCATACAAGGCCGCTTTGTCCAAAAGTGGTAAAAATGACTGCTAATTTATAAAGAAGTATAGTCTGGTGAAGAAAAAACATGGACTATCTGACCCATTACTGATCAGAACAAAAGATATACATCAGCCCTGTAATTTTTTTAAAGTTTTTTTTTTCTCCTTCAAAGTTCCAACTCATCCAGGCTGGTTCACTGGAAGCTTTCAAAAAACATTGGAATGAAAATGGAAAAGCAAATTCCTCTGGCTAAGCCCACCACACACCGGACAGAAATGGAAGAGGCAAACCTTTAATACGAAAATAACCAGGGGGAGTGTGCTCAAAACCGTTTGTGTGCAGCCATTCCATTAGGGAAATGAAAGTCAATTTAAGTAAGTAAGCCGGTAAAGTATCGCACAACACAACAATAACAGCAACAAATAGGCCACAAATACATGGAAGAAGACAGCACTCAGGAAATCCGGCTTTCTCTCATTCCACCATTTCACGAAGGAATGGAGGAATTTTCACACCAAATTTTACGGTGGGTGATGATCGCGACAATGATGCCTCTCTTAGACTGTCTCTGTAGGGCTGTTGTTGGCCCTTGAACAGTGGAGAGAAAATCCCATTCCCACTTCTTCCAGTTCCTGTCTCTCCTCTGCAAATGCTGTTGGGGTAAGATTGTGCGAGGCTTGGGCGAGCAGTAACATAGCAGCATGTAGTGTCATCCTCATGTAATCCTCCTCTTCTTTACTTGATAATGACGGTGATTATGATGAAGAGAATTGCAGTCCTTTTTTGTTACTATTACATATTACGATTATTGCAACACATATACGAGGAGGAGCAGCAAACAGAAATGATATTGGAGCTAATGGCATGTTCCCAACAACTACAAATGAGAGTTTTACTGGAATGCTATCGTTGTCATTACAGCCACCACTGGATGGTCTTCACTGCTTGTCCTTCTGTGGAGCTCGGAAATGAATCAAGGTGGACAGTTGTCTCTTCCAATTTAATGATAAGCATTATAACATCAATGCAATATGATGACGATGAGGCTCATCATCATCACTTTTTACGTCATAGCTCAAAACATTGCAAAGAGTCGGTCTTCCCCTATACATATTATCCTCCTGGATAGTATAAAGCTAAATAACGGAATATCGTTCACAGGCTTTGATCCGTATCCAAACGAATGAAATGGCAAGAGAGAATGAAAAAGTGATTAAAGTGGGGGAGCTGGAGCTGAAGGAAGTATTCTTAGATTGCATTATGCGTAGCAGTAGTCCTTTCCCTCTCGTCAATCCAATCCGGTGACTTTTTGGCTTGTTTCGCCTATCATTATAATTGTGTTGTCTTTTAATAGCGGAAAGGAAACAAGAACAACATCGTCCCGACCTGATGATGATGATGACTGCGATGATCCAATTGTTATTACCATCATTTTTTCCTTATGTGCGTAACGTCTCGGCCGTATATTCTCATTTATGGGGGTAATCTTGGTGGCCATTTAGAGAAAAGTTTTTTTGAGCATTTTTTCGTTTGCTTCTTGAAGAATTTTGAAGAAAAATTCCTTCTGTGAGCTCAAGAAGGGAGATAATACTTTTCATCATTATTACCATCATCATCAACATCATCCTTAGTTGTACGTGTACATTGACCGTGACCAAAAAGGCGAAAGTGTGTTGCAAGTAAATGTTCTTTTTTTGGTAATTAGAATGGGCTAATTGGATAATGTAACATGTAAAATAAGTGCAATATGATATGATGGAAGAACACGGTCTTATACTGCCGCTAGTCTTGTTCCTTCTGTCAGAAGAAGGGAAATTGAAATTCTTGTTTTTTTTCTGGAATATCATAAAAAAAGGTTTGTGCTGTCTGTATAGCAGCATTCTAAAAGTAGTAGAAATGTGGGTAGTCTGCTGATATGAGTTGAGTCTCGCTCCAACTCTTTTTGTTGCACAAAGAAGAAAAGTTGTATTTCAACCTGATATCTACTCCATTATGAATAGGAGAAGGACGACTGATAGCACTTTTCTGAATATATATTGCAAATGGACCGAACCGGTAAATTGTGCGTAGCAGAGATGTAAAGCGACGATAGCGGAGCCCATACGCGCGCATACATTCATTTAATTGTGAAACGGAGGAAAGACAAACGGGAAGGAGAAGAAACTGACTGTCTTGACATTGCTCCCTCCTCCCATCCCTCCCCTCTCTTCTCCTTTGGGTGGAAAAGTGGGTTTATAAGGTATGTATATTTACTTTTCCCTCTGTTACAATAAATATCAGGATAAAACTAGGCGATATGGTTGAACTATGCAAGTATTTGACTCGTGCCATGTGTATTATGTGCAGAGGCAGGGAGCTGAAGTTAAAAAAAAATTCTTTTCTCCTCAGCTCAGCATTTTCTTGCTCCTGCAGTTGTGCATAAATCACAACAAGAAAGCAAAGGCAAGAAAATCGAAACGGGAGTTGAGTTCAGCTTTGTTCCTTTGTGCTACTGTTGTTGTTGCAGCCACCACCACTCCTACCATTCCTGCCACTTTCTTACTTGCGGTGGTGATCCTTGAAGTTGGGAATGATGAAGAAAAATGAAAGTCTAAAACCCAAACCCAACTCAAGCAAAAACCACCCAGTCAACCGTTTTTTTTTCTTCTCTCCTTAACTATTTCACAGACTTTCGCTTTTTCTCCTTTCCCCTTAACTTATCTCTAACAAGTTGGTTTCGCTTGGACTGTCTTCTATTTATTGCCGCTCAAGCTAAAAATCTGCATTCACTTTGCGTGCACCGAAGAAAAGGAGAGAAAAAAATGTTGCATTAGTTTCTCATGTTTGGTTTACGGGAGAAGGAGAATGCTTCTCAAAAAAATGCTTTGCATGTGGGCAAATGACTATAGTAGGGAAAATCTCTGTACCTACAACCACGCACGCAGTTTCTGAAAAGGAGGAGGAAATGAGATTTCACCTTGTCTCACTCTCACTCCCTCTTTCTCCTCTCATACTTATATTTATACTTCATTATTTCCCTTTATGCTATTCCGTTTATTTACAATTTTTTTTTCTAAAAACTTTTCTCCCCCGTTTTACTTAATGTGTTTTTAGCTTTTCTACTGGGCGAAAGAAAGTAAAGCTTAGTTTTCCGACAGCTTATAACAGGGAAATGCATAGAGGCAAGTTTCTTGTCTGGAAGAAAGTCGAGGAGGAGTTTCCCTTAGAAAAAAAGTCAACAGCAAACAAGAAAAAGTTATTTTTTTTTCTTTCCGTTTTGTACTTTATTTTCACCTGAAAACTTTTCACAACTACAGAGAGAAGACTCCACAACAGAAGACTGTCTGAAGGATCCTCCTCCGCCCCATTCCCTCTCATTATCATTTTGATGTTGGAACAGCGCACACGGATAAATGAGCCCACGCGATTAAACTGTGGCTTTATATGAATAAGCCTAATAGAAACTGCATCCCTTTCAGCAACCTTGTTAATATTCACTACTGTTTTTGACTTTGAATCCCTGACTTTTTTTATTTTTCCTTCAGGAGGGGAGAACCCAGAGATTGATTCCAAGGACGAAGTGTAATTTCCTATGCAGAGGGAGAAAACAGAGGAGGAAAAAAATCATAAAAAAGTGGTTTAGTCATGTGGTTATAAATTATATGGATGTGTGTGTACGGCTGTGTGAGACGATCTTATACATGTCCCTATACGAACAGGCTGTAAGTAAAAAGGAGGAAGTTGAAGAGGAAATAAGATGGGAGTTGAGAGTTGGGCTATACATAAATTTTTTTCTATACTTTTTTTTAAACCACGAACAACCACACCATCACTACCACTAACTCACTTCCTCCTTTCCCTATTCTCTCTCGCTCTTTAAAAATATAGCTTCCTCTGTGCCGTGATGATGTGGAAAGGAGTGAAAAGGGAAAACATGACTGAATGAAAGAAACGAGAAAGGAGGTGGAGTAGTAATGTTAACTTGGAAGGGAAAGGCATTCAGCCAACCCAGCCAACTTCCATTTCTACTTAAACATACATATATTCAACAATCATGAGAAGATGATGTCTTCTTCTAGACTGCCACCACCACCACTGCTCCCAGTCCAGGGTCCAAAAGAGACGGAGTAAATGCAGCGAAAGTAATCATATGACTGCTGCTGTTGTTCCCTCGTCCCTTTTTTCCTTAAAAAAACTATCTTGTCCTGTTGGCTGCCGCACTGTCTTCTCTTTCGTCTTTTTAATGATGATTTACGACTTGCTATACACCCTTCCTTTAAAAATGGACAATTTTATGATAAAAATGCATTCTGCTCTGCAAATGTGATAAAAATGTTGAAAAGCCTTCATTTTCCCTTTAATGTGATATCATCAAATCTGGGAAATATCTTAAGTCTTCAACTTGGCTTCTTTCGCAGAGTAATAATATCAAGGGGGGAAGAAAATTCCGACAATCATTCTGAATGGAATAGGTAGTTCGTTACACGTGAAATAAAAATAGGTGGATTTTTTTCTACTTTTTCGTACTAAAAGGTGTGTAATGTCTGTAAACTCGGTAGCAATGGCACAGTCACATAGTTGTGCACAAAGTGCTAACGCTTTTAACACGTTTTTCCCCTCGAACGAGGAGAGTGTGAGGTAAGGTGATAAACTGATAAGAAATGCGCAAGCTATCTTATCATTTTTTACTTCGTGCTTTCAGCTACTCCTTCAACTAAATAAATCAGATAATTAGTATGCATATCAAGCACCTTCCGTGTAAATGACTTTTTTTTTCTTCTCACTCGCTTTCCTATCAACAAGAAAAAAAATATCGATATGAAGAAGACCAGAAGCCGGATCTACAAGAAAGGTTGAGCACAGTATATTTTTTTATCGGTTTTGCAAGCACAAGATATCGGTAATGCTGAGGAAATGTATATATATTTTTCCTAGTTTGTTTTTCCCTTTTTGTGGAAAAAAATTAACAGGGTTTTCAACTTTACATGAATAAAATATTTTCAATGAATGAGAAATTGAATGAATTCAGACACGAAGGAAACGGGCCGCCGAAGAGTGTTAGCTCCTCTAGTCAGTTGCGTTTCAATTTGCTGCTTTTGTTGTTCTGAGTGCACACTAGATATTCAAAAAATGAGAATGTTGATAACAGTTTAGTACTGGTGGAGCTGACTGGGTTGGCATGTCCAAGTTGGAAATTTGAACAGCCGCATATAACAGCCTTCGCAAGAGTATTGCTAACAAGATGGATAATAGGAAAGGAGGGAAAAAGAAGCTGGCTGGACGAGGAATAAAAGTGTTCGATTTCAACTTTACTGCCTTTCCTTCCAAATACTCGTTCCTCAATTCATGTCCTTTGCCTCTGCTAGACTGGACTCCAAAAGCGAAAGGGAAGACTAGAGTCCATCCACTTTTCTGGAAAATTTATGTAGTTACAGCATAAATCGATTTCGGTTTTGATTAACGAGGAAGGAGGAGGAAAAAAGGAACAACAGCGTCAACGCTCTTGAATACTGAGCAGTCAATAAAAAATCCTTCTTCATGCGCATACATTTACTCGCTCCAGCTATCACTTCTGTGTGCTGGGCCAATGCTTTTGATTGTGAAGGAAGAGTTATGTGAGGCTTTGTAGTGCAGATGAGGAATGGGAATAATTTCGCCCTTAAAAAATAGTCTCAAAATTTCGACGACGTGTTCCTCTCCCTATTTAACATTTATTACTGTCGAATTAGCTTGTAATTGACTGATACATATTGACCAGAGGAATCCCCTTTAGGATAATATAAATAGAATATGAGTGAGAGCAGCATTGTTTTTCGTTACGGTGGGTGTGTCTCCCCAATAACTGGTGGGGAAGATTGGATGGAAGTATTGTGGAACGTACATAAATTGCGTTCCCTCAACTTTATCTAAAATTTTTCAATGTCATCATCATCATCTCACCGTAGAGAAATTTGGGTTTTCCGATCCCAGTTGCGAGCTCAGTCCTTATGAATAAAAGAAGAGAAATGACCGGGGAGAGAATCAGCATGCCTTTGCCTTGCTGGTAATCCCTCCTCAAATATGATGATGATGCTGATGATGAGCTGACCTGGATCAAAGTATGGAGACGACAGGACAACCCTTTCTTTTTAGCTTTTGCCCAAACTAAAAATGATCTATGGTTAGCATCTTATCATTCATGGGATATTACAGGTATTAGGGGGAGGAAAATGGACGGGTGGACAGGAGCGGGCCAAGCATCGCCATCCTCATCATCCTGATCATGCCCGGAATGTTATTGGTTTTATTGGCTTTCTTTGCTCCCCTTCTTGGAAAAAAACTTTTTTTTCCCTCCCTCATACTTAAAAAGTGCGAAACAAGTTGAGCAAAACTTCTTGTGCCCACACAGACAGTAGGATGGCTTCAAGCCTTCAATTTCCGTTTAATGGTTGAGTGGATGTCGATTGTCGGTCGGGGTTGGTAGTGAAATGGTGGACAAGTGAAATATATATTTCTAATGAAAAGGGGGAAAACTCCCCTGCATGCTGTGGTTTCTCCCAGTTTTCACAGTGGAAGGAGGTAATAAAGCTATGTGTGTGATGGTGACGAAGGAGAAGAGAGCAATGAAAATGAAGATGAACATACTTTTCACCATTAAATCCATCCATACTTCGTCTTGCTCAACTCTCTGGCTTCAACAAACTTTACTACCTTTTTAAAGCAAACTTCCGCTAGCTAAAAAAGATGAAAGTAAAGAATGTAAAATTAACGGGGAGAAATACCTCTACCCTTTTCTCCCTCCACATGTCCACAGGGTAAAGGAGAGAGAGAGCGAAGCAAAGGCTGTAAGATCAAAGGTGTTCTCCTCCTCTCTTGCTTAAATCGACCTTTTTTCCTGTCAGTCAGTCACAAAACTCACACACACACGGACAGATCACGAGGATGATGATGATGCTGATGTATCCACGCCAACTTCCCCACTTTTCCAAAGCAATATTACTTTTCCCACTTCTGCTCCACGGCAAAGTGCGGGGAATGAAGCAACTTTCATCGTTTTCCCTCATTGATGTGTACAGTGAGTAGAATCATAGGCCACGGATTTTTTTTTTGCTGGGAGGGAAAGTCGAAAAGAAATAAGAAATACCGACACTGGTGTTAGCTGCTCTCCACCATTATTATATTTTTTCTCCTTGTATGATGCTTGGTGGTGCTAGGCAATAAGATGGGTTAGTTCCTCAAATACTCATCAAACTTCGACTTCCCTCCCGGTTCCCTTGTACTCATGATGATGATGGTAAAGATGATTTTCATAATGACAAGTCGTATTACGTAAGAGCCTCCTTGCCCTTTCACTCTTTTGCCCAAGACAGGGAAGTAAAATACCTTGGAGAAAATGGAGTAAATGTGGGGTAGAGGCGAAACTAATCGTACGAGGAAAATGAAAAAGTCCGACGAGAAGGATCTTACACACCCTGAGCCGCGTTGCTAAGTTTGATCACTCGTTTCCACTATTGTAGAAGGAAAGGAAGAATACTTATAAGAACTAATAAAAACAAAGTGCCAAGTAATAGCTTTGTTCCTCAGAACTTGGTTCGTTTTTTTCCTTCCCCTTGTACTCCACATACTCCATAGGCACTTACTCCAAGACTCACTCATACTCGCCATTTTACACGCTGAGGAAGAAAGGGTAAAGGAAAGCAGGACAAAGCATCAAAGCAGTTATAACGGAGCTTTCCTCTTCCCTCCCCACCGACGGCATCGTCCACCGCTCCACTCATATGAAAAGAGCATCGCATTATCATCTTTATCAGAGGATGATAGCTACTTACTTTTACTCACTACCACCACTACAACTCCGAGTTAACAAGGAGAAATGAACTTCTCAAGGAGAGGAATAACAAGAGTTTGTAGAGACTCTTTAACGTTTGTCTCTCCTCGCCATGCCATCAGCAAGCCGACATGGTCCATTTTATTTTTTATTACTGTCCCCACGTATCTCATCCTCTGCCTTTCTCATCACTCTTCCCTGTTCATCCTCTTCCAGTTTCATCATCAGCAGCCTCATCATCATACCTCTCATCAGAGTCATCAATGAGAATATATACCCAGCAGTGTGGACTGACTACCTTGATAGGAGAAAGCAAGCAGCTTTTTTTCTATTATTACTAGTGCGCCAAAGTTTGACATGATTTTATGGAGATGATATGATATAACAAGGGCACTTACTTATTAACGCGCATTTTTTACGAGTGGCCATATTATTAGAAGGCGTTTGATGATCTTGTCCCGCATACATAGAGCCACTTGACTCTCTTTCTCTATGTGAGAGCTGCGAGTTGCAGGCAATGCTTCCTGATTGAGCTCACAATGAGAAAAAATATGCCGTCCAGAAATGGCAACACAAGAAGGGAGGGAGAGAGTTTCATCTACATTCATAGGATGAGCGGAGCCCAACGGCACACAACTAATTATTACATACTATTTTGTCTTGCCTTTTCCCTAATGCGAGAGTGAGGATACCGTCAATAAAAAATATCAAATATGTCATGTCAATTTATCCCTGTCAAACAATTAAACACCACAACCACCACCGCCACTTCCATTTTAATTGCACATTTAGATGGAGGATTGCAACGGAGGGAAGAGGGAATGAAGGAGGGATAATTAATATGTTTTGAAAAGGAAAAAGTACATAATATATAGTCATGCATTGACAGATAGGGAAAGGGAAAATGCTCCTAGTCGTCTCATCGGGCCCGGGCTATTAACCGAAGGTACATTTATCACTGACAAAGTACAAAAATGAAAAGACGAGTCAAGTCAATTTACCGTCGTCATCAGAGTTTCTTTTGGGGAGCGTTTCCCCAGCTACTGTTGTGCGTGCGTGCATTTGGAGCTGGCTCGACTTCACCATATCTCCTCATACTCATACTCATATAATACGGGGATCTAATGCAATGTGAAATGATGAAGGGGAAAATATGGACATAATCCCCTGGGGAGTTGCCACTTCATTTTTTTCGTCTTATTTTTGCTCCTCCATCATAATCGTCATTACGATCATCATCAACATCAGCCACGAAAAGAAGAGCGTACATGATGATGATGGTCGGTACAAGAGGAAAAACTTCAATTTCCACCACCATTATCGATCCTATACCCTCTCCTAGTAAATGGCTATTAGTCTGGGAAGTCCAAGTGAGCAGATTTGTTCAGTTCATATGTTTTGTAATTGGCAATTATCCTCGCTTATTACCCCGTTTATACTTTCATGAATGCGCATTTTTAATGCGGAAAGTGGACTATTTGGGTAGGAGGTTGGGAGAGAGACATTTCAATATTTAAATTGTTTTCCCAATGATGCCAAAATAAAGAGAAATTACATTGAATTACTTAAACACACATGTAGAACGGCATCCCCATGCAATTATAGCCGAGACTTTTATACAAACTTGCATAAATACATATACAAACAGAGCATTTTTCATCGCCATTGTAATTGAAGCATGTACAATGCCATGTCAGTCCTCTTTTTCCCTTGTCATATCCCTACAACTTTCTTCTCCCGTATTTTTTATTGGACAAGTTGTCATCAACTAGTCCAGAAAGGAACGATTTAGAAGGGATAGGATAATGATAAGGATGATGAAAAACAATTTGTCATATAAATTTTTTTTTCTATTCGGACTCCGTCCTGAACATGTTCACTACAAGGAACATTAATGATGAAAGGAGCGCAGCCAAGCAGAAACTTTTAAACATGAATATATTTAAATGAGGAGCAAGGAGGACCTCGATGATAATAATAATAATGTGGTTCTTCTGCTACTTCATGAGCAGAAGAAGAAGAAACATGAGGCTGATGATAGTCATCAAACCACTTGGACGAGAAGACTGCATAATATAAAATGGAGATTTGCATCCATCCAACCATTCACAACACATCCTACGTGTTCCTTTGCATAATAATAAATACATTAGATTATATTAAACAACGTATGTTTCACCTTCCCCTATCATATCAAAAGAGGGGTAACGGCAATGCCGTTAAACTATGGCCAAAAAGATAAATCCTCTATTGGTAAATACGTTTAGGAAGGGTGGTTAAGTACCCTTTTTTGCAGCTGTCTAAAGTCTTCCTCCCTTCACTCGATCCTGCGCTTCTTGGATCATATCATCCTTCATTGTCTTTTCTCCATCGTCATCGCAAATGGAAGAAATGAAAATGCAGCAGGTAGGAAAAAAATGTTCGTTTTTTCAGATAAAGTAGTAGGTAGGTATGTATATAACCGTTTCTGTTTTTCTGCTACACGTCCGATCATATAGGTAAGTTCTCTCGTTTAAAAAGTACTCCATAATTATTATTCCTATTGCCACTTACTCCACTCTTCCTTATCAGCGCAGTGGATCTTGAAAAATCCCAGTAGAAGAGTATGATAAAAAGGTTTTGGAAATAATATATTCCTTGTCTACTTTGTTTCTCGTCGTAATCATTGTCCTCTACCTCCTCCTCCCTTTAACTTGTTCTGGGGTTCTTTTTCTACTTGGGCTGCTGTTCTCGAGGTCCCATTTATTTCAAATGGATAATATTAGCTATGCAGATAAATGTACAACAAGAGCAAAAGTATCATTAAGATTTTGTAGATTAGAATGAGCTGAAACTCCAGATGAGGAGGAGGATGAGGATGATGATGATGATGTCTGATGAGCCGCTTGTTGAATACGAAATTAATCTGTGTCGGGTGAAGTATAAGATGGGGTCCAGCTCATTTCAGGCGGAATGAAAATGAAATGCATTGAGTCACCACCACCACGGTATGTAGCAATTGGATGGATGGATGAATGGCTAATATAAGTATAGTTGCTTCTTACACCGTTCAATTGTTGTTTTGCGTGTTTCATAAAACAGAGAAATGGATATCATTGGATTGTTATTGACTTGCTTACCATCCTCATTATTATCGTTGGCAAAAAAGCAAATAAATAAATGTCGGCTTTTTCTCTTGTTTTTTTGTTTATGCTCAGCCTCATCTTCTTTTAAATCTCGTTAAAAGAATCATAAAACGTTTTTTGAAAAGGAGATTTCGGCCCTCTGGCCATTCCCTTTTAAAACAGGAATACTTAATTCAGCGGTTTGGCTAGAGATTAAATATTTAGCTTTATCGATTACAAGAGATGATATAATAGGATTGGCAAGATTACTCGTCCTCAGGATCATTCCCAACTAAAGGCTATTTTTTGCCTATGCTGGATAAAATAGATAACAGTCATCCCGTATAAAAAATGATGATATGATTGTGAATCGTAAAAGAAACTGTCATTTTTCTCACAGTCAGCACTATCATTTTTCTGCAGTCAGTGCAACGACAGGGACGGGATATTTAGTGGAGGAAAGTGACTGTTTTCAGGAAAAAAACTCTCCCGTTAATACATCATCTCCACTTCAGAGTCAGGAACTGGAAGGAAAGCATATTGTGGAGCCATGTGAAATATTGTGTTGTTGCTACCGTCTCGTCGCCATCCCAGTGCACTCAACGTTGGGCTTTATTAAAAGGATCTTCTTTCTTCACTCAATTATATTTTGAACGTTATGCGTTGATATCATATCAAGGAATGTAACCTCGTCGTATTCAGAGATTGGAGTAATCCGGGAATGCATGGGATTACATTGTGAATTCGGATTACTGATTACAATCCATAATTCAAGGTAGCTACGCAAAGATGTTGTGTAATCCGTAATTCAACTGTCCATGATTTTTGGATGATATGCAATATACATCTCTATCGTATGCAGAAACGAAAATTTTCAGGCAAAAACGCATATAATGTGTAATCTTGGGCCTCGGATGTAATCTTTAATCCAGCCAATAAAAAATTCAAGTAATCCGTAATCCAAGTTCCCAAAATGACTAGTCCATAACCCAACTAAACCCATCTGGGGGTGATTTCCAATCCCTGGTCATAATGCACCAACAAGAGCTATGGCCAAGCAGAGTTTCGTTATTCCAGTTCCTTTCACTCACACTCTGGTTCAATCTAGGGAAAGAAATGAGTAATGTGGAAATAGTTGTAGTTACAGTGGATGGACGATGCATACATGTGGATGATGATGAAGGGGGGCGACTGACTCTGAGTGAGTGAATGACTTTTTTTCCCTCATGTTCATGTTGTTTGTGGGGCAGTTAAAAGCTGATGACAAAAAATGATAAATGAACTCAACTCACAACTTCACTTTCTGTCTATTCATCTAAAAGCTCTCACATATACATTCCCAATTCTCCTCATGGAAAAAAGGACTGCAAACTCGAATGCAACTTTGTTCTTCCTTTCCATACCAATTCAAAATGAAAAACCAATGCGGGAGGAGAAGAATTACGCACATACACGCAGACAACTCTAGATAGCCAAGCCAGTACGTTTGGAGCTTTTTTACGAACAAGTTCATAGACACCAGAGAGTACGTACGCACATTTGCTTTGTACACCCTTTCCATCTAAACTATAAAAAAACCAGCAACAGAAGCACAGCCAGCTTGAGCTTCTTTATTTTTTAAGCTGGAAAAAGTAAGTATAAACAAGCACAAGTCTGGAAATATTGACTCTTCCAGGTTGTGTATGTGAAGGTAGGAGAGTTTCAGCTATTTTGTATTTACATTTACCCTTGTTTCCCGTCGACTCTCTGTCATATCGATGGAAATATATGCATGTCTTTCGCTCCCTCCAGTATGCTTCAATTGCACATTCTACAACTTGAGTTGTGTTGTGCCAGCCAGGCCGCCATCCATTTATATTTTGTCTGTTGTTCCTTCTCCGGTCCCTTACTATTCCTTCTTGGTAAATAAGTAGAAGCTTCTGTCCTTGTTCAGAGTATCTATCTTTTGAGTATTTTCATGCATTTTTCATCTTTTCCATTTCTCCGTTTTTTCTTTCCTCTCTCCCTTGCTTATACTCTTCAGAGGAAAAGAAAGTAGAGGAATGTAAACGGAAAATGAAATGTCGCTTTTAGGTTGAGACCATATGCCTTAAAAAATGAATAAGACGGTTTGATAATATACATAAATTGCGTTAGGGGAGAGAAGGCAGGAGGATGGATGTCATCACGTGTGCGATGCATATAACGGCATACCCATGGCCTGAGTTTCATGTATGTCCTCTCTCCTGTCTTGTCCGTTTTTCCTTGTCTAGATCAATCTTTTAAAGGAAAATCGATTCATCTTTGCTAATAATATCCGTTCACTTCGTCCTCTTTCCCCCTACTATAAAAATCCTTTTTTTGCGAAAGGGAGAAGGAAAGCAAAGGGAGGAGTAAAAAAAAGTTTTCTCCTTTTTCCTACAGATATATCGTAACAACAGCAAAACTTTTGTTGAGCAAGCGTCCGCCGAGAATAGGGTTGGGATGAGATTATTAAAATGAAAAAAGTTTCGATTTTTTTTTATAAAAAGAGTGTATCTTGGGAAGAGTATGAGCAAGGATAACAGATTGAATATTTGATTTTACCTTTGAATAATATTGAATCTGTGAGTAAACTCAAGACTTTCCAGACCCCGGCTCTGCCACAATTCCAGCCCCAATTCCAGTAAGAATTTTCATTTATTATGAATACGCGAGCCAACAAGACGGTGGGTTGACTGACATTATTTTGTTATGAAACAAAGGATGGGGGCAGCCATCTACACAAAAAACGTGAGGCTTTTCCTCCTCTCCACAAATACCTTTATCTTTAGGTCTCCTGTTCAAACCGAGGGAATCTATTTCCCTTTCATGCAAGATATGCCAAGTTGGCCAAAGTCCTCCTTTTCATTTAAAAAATGTAAATGTGTGCGTTCCAAAACCAGAAGCATAAGGTAAGGAGGGAGTGATGAGATGAGAGAATTAATATGGAGAATTCCAACTTGGGTTTCCCCGAGCTGGCAGATTTTATTCATCATTACATAATAACTTGGCTATACATACAGGAGAGACTGAGAAGTCTGCCTAAGCAAAGAAGACTTTCTGGAGTTGGGTTTTCGTCATCTTCAAAACTTCTCCGACATGCTCCCCTCACCACTAGTGCAACTATTAACCTGACCAAAAACAAAAGTTTTCCTGGATGGTTGGCTTTCGCTTCACTCTAATCTTTAGTCATTTTTACTACAATGCTACCTTTCCCTTCCTACCATCATCAGCCTAGATAGTTTTCATAGGGGCATGTCCATAATATGATAATAATAGCAATAATAATAACATCATGTCATCCCGCAAAACCTACCTTATATGTAATGCCGTAGAAAATGGAAAACTTGTTCCACTCATCTAATAAGAATAGCATCTAAAAAGTTTTCTTCTCCACCACCACCCGGCTAACTCTGGTCTTTTGTGATTTTTCCAAAAGTAGAAATATATATTTTGCATTAAACATAATATGCCCCTTCCCCTTCACCCAACTTGGGGGAGATTCATCTCGTCAGCTATATTACATATCATATCATATTATTCAATGGAATATAAATACTTACAAAGTAAGCAAGTCTCATAACTCATTCCTCATAAATTTATATAAAGTTTAATTGAATTCACATTTGATAAACTTTATATATATATATGGACAAGCAAATGTTATACTTTGTAATATTCCCTCTCATTCTGGCTAGCGTGTCTTCCAGTTATCTAGCTATCTTCCATGTGGTGAAGACTGAAGACGCGAAACTGGAAGATGTGAAGAGACAAACAAGGAGCAATAACGAACGAACGAGTTGGATGCTTGCGGTTTTAATTTTTTGTTCGGCGAAAACCAAAAAGGAATGGAGATGCTGGAGAGAATAAGGATGATGGAGGAGAGAGAGCATGGACGAAAAGCATCACACAGTTTAGTAACAGATGCATATCCAAAGTCAGTCCAGACCAGAGCCGTCCTCTTCCAATCTCCCTCTTCCATCTCCTCTTTTTAGTTTCTCTCCCAGTTATACAGAGGAAACCAGAAGCTATCTATATACATAAGGGAAACTTTCATGAATTCCATCATAATAATATTCCATCATTGATTCTCCTCTTCAGAACGACGAGTCTACTCCATCCTCCTACATTTGATGTTTTATTCAGATTTTCTGTAGAGTCCTCCTCTCCTCCGTCTGTAGCTCATCCATCTAGTCTGGAGAGAGAGAGTCCAGAAGTCCAATATAAATTTAAATGATAGAACATACATAAGTATATGACTCCACGTGAATAATTTATATAACTTAAAATGGAGCTATGTAATGGTAATGTAATGTCACTGCTGTTCCTGATGGTGGACCTGGATAGTTCAGCTGGGTCCTCTGGAAAAAACAGGCCAGTGCTATGCAAATTATGCAGAATCACGTAACGACGAGCCAACCTTTAACAGTGGAAACTAAGGGAACGGGGAGTTCTGTCCAATATACTGGCGAAAACCGTACCAGCATCATCTCATCTCATTTTGGCTTAATAATATACCCTTGTCCAAAAAATCCATGCTTTTCAGCACAGATAAAGAGTTCTTTGAGTGAGAAAGGGAGAGAGAAATTTTAGGATTTTTTTCTCCCTCTCTCTGGACTACAGAGACTGGACAAATTATTGAAGCTGTGCAGACAGACTTGACGGGATGAGTGGGTTGGCGAATGTGACTGACGAGGATCATGCTGATATGATGGTGGATGGACAGAGCGTCGTTCTACCAAGGAAGGAGGACAAAATAGGCCATGTCACATCCTTTTCCTCTTTTTCACACTATGTATATGATAGAGTCAAACATTCTGAGCCAATGAAGGCTTCTTATGGTTTTTGGCAAGTCAGTAAACTTTACGAGAGCGTATTTCCTTCCCACATGACTTGCAAAATAAATTGAGGCCATACAAGTCCTCGTGGTTGGTGTGATCCCATCATATTTTTACTGTTTCAATATATACCAGCCAACAAGATGCACTTGTCCAAACATCACTCTACGAAAGTAAACGAAACTGGGCAGAACCAAAACAACATATTATTGTACTTTCACGCAGAAAGCACATACAACAGCGCAGCAACGGATATAATAATGCTGAACTTGAGGGGCTTCCGTTAGCAAACATGCTTTTAGACAAATTTCACGCATCTGGAATGGCTCAGCTTTGACAAGTTAAAAGTTGTACTTTGCATGTTTCAATCGATATGACGCAGTTATAGAGCCGTTGAGGATAATCCGTATTTTTTTTTCTCCGACCTCACAAGAAAATTAAGATTTGCTAGGTCATATCCCTTTACCACTCAGCCAGGTTATGAACATCAATATAAACATTTTCGTCAACAGCATTGGGAAAACCAACAGACAGCGTTCATTTCTCCAATTTATTAAATCCCTGATCAAACAAATTCCCCCTTCAATTGATATCGTCTGTGCCCAGCTTCTAACTAAAGTAGAGCTTCGGGAGGAGATGTATCTTTAAAGGAATCTGTAATATGGCTTTAATGATATTGGCTAATGTAGGGATGAAGAAGGAGAAAAAACACGTTCCCAAAACATTTTTTTTTAATCGAGAAAGCCTCCACTCCACATATCAGAGCTTTTTGGTGGTTTCGCTCACTCCTTATTTGTCTCTAAATGGAAGGGATTATTGGTTGTCCGAATCCAAATGAGATTCTTCGCCTGCTTTAGCAATATAATCGTAATAATAATAATCAGTGTTCAATGTTCCTATCTGCCCTTCTCTCCACCAGTTTCTTGATTTGATTGCACTGAAGATGTTGATCATGATGATGATGATCCCAATTTTTGGATGAGTAAACACATGTTCCTCGCATTTCGAATATTTTTTTATGCTAGTTCAGATTAGATCATGTTGCTGAATTTACATTTGTTAAGTTCTAATGAAAAGATTGTCCTCAGATGGATCAGATCCATCATGTCTTCCCCAAATGGATCCCTCTTCACTGGATCCTCTCATGCCCACGCTCACGTAGGAGCAATGGCCATGTTCTATTATTGCTCCGTCCCTCAATTTGTTGTAGTTTTTAGTGCACTTCCATCAAGATTTGGAATGACAAGTGAGTCTGTATCCGGATTTATTTTAAGTGCGGGCTTTCATTACGCTCCGTCCTCGTTTTTTGTTCAGATATGAGCTCAGTTTTTTATGAAGGTATCACATGTAAAGTAGATAAATTCTGGTTACTCATGCTTGATGAAAAATTGATTACTGGTTACGGACGAGGGATAATGGAGAAAATCAATGGAAGGAAGCCAGGCATAAAATATTGTGTTTTTCCTCTGGTTTGTTATTTTCTCTCAGTTCTTGTCCAATTACGCATTCTTTTAAGGAGGGAGAGAAATATTATGATTGTATTATATCATTGCATATTTCAATCCTTGATGTTTTTTTTATCATTTTCCCTCCTGCTTTTTTTTAATGTTATGTGTATCTTATTATTACGGGGATGGATGGATGTAGGATTGAGTTTGAATATTATTTATTTTGCATTTCAATCCAACTGA
The DNA here is from genome assembly GCA_034696885.1 of Lepidocyrtus paradoxus. NCBI lineage: Eukaryota > Metazoa > Arthropoda > Collembola > Entomobryomorpha > Entomobryidae > Lepidocyrtus > Lepidocyrtus paradoxus. The sequence goes on along the minus strand of JAQGAH010000194.1, from coordinate 39,703 downwards.
TGATGTTCGGCCTCTGGATGTTTTCTCTCTCTCGCCTTTTGCTTTGGTTGGATTAAAATTGTGGAATTGAATAAGTTGATTGCTTGATGCTGATGTGTGAGCATATATTTATGTATTTATTTGGGTTGTATGCCTGCCAACTGGTTTCTCTGTTTGTTCATTAAGGGCTTCCTTTTATACATTAGCTCGTCGCTTGCCTCAGCCAGGGAATGTTGCTGATGATGATTCCCTCTCCCTTGAGGGCATTGGCATACATGTTCCTTTTGAACAGGAGCAAAGGGAGAGGAGGAAAGAAAAAAACTGGATTTTGAATTCCATTGCACAGGTAGCAGCATGAAATAAAATGTAATGTCTATCAAAATCCACCTTGATCCACAATGACGGGGATGATGATGATGAATGGATAAATAAAAGAAGGGAGAGATAGAGCTCATTAATGTGAAATGATCTTCAGCATGAAATGTGTACATGGAGCATTATCGTCTAGCATAACAACAACGCTTCATCACCCAGATTTCCTTTTCTCTGGTTTGATTCGGTGTTTGGGAAAAAAGGGAGAGAGAGACGAGGACAAAATAAGCAAAAGACAAATACACAAGAATCGTTTACTTTAGGGACTAGCCAGGTAGGTGAGGAGAAGCCGAGTCAGCACATGACACATGATAAAAAAATACATTTTTTGTCTTTGGGAAAAAAGTGACAAAAGTGTGGATGGGAGCAAGTTGCACTTGTCACGACGAGCAGAATCTACGACTTACATGAATAAATACATGACTTTGTGCACATGAAACAATGTTACCTGTTAGCTTACCTACCTGGAGTGAGGGGATTTTATTGCAGGGGAAAACGAGCCAGGGAAACAGGAGTCGTTTGGCTTAGAAAAGGGATGGCAGTGGTGCTAGTTTATGTTGGGTTAGTACAATAGGGGATAGTTAGACTCATTAAAATATTGTGAGTGTAGATTGGATTATGTAAAATAAACGCAAACCAGAGTCCGATATCAAGTTGGATTGCTACCGAGAACCGACATGCCAATAAATTGAGCTTCCCTCGACTATCTCTAGTTCTCTCATTCTTTCTTGATATTTTTATGAAGTTGCTTCACCTGCTTGGAGAGAGCTTGTTAAAAAAGTAGCGAAAGTTTTTGGCTCTGACCTGGAGCAGTAAATAGTTACAGCCTGTTTAAAATACATTTGCCGATTGGCTACTTTCAAAGATTTCAGTAATAAGTTATAATGGATGGAAAAAGCAAGTCCCGACCATATCCTTGTTTGTCCAAAGCGTTCCGTTCTATTCTCAATCATCTCTCCCCGGTTATGACTTCAATGAGGTAGGTATGTTGTAGGCAGAGCAGGGTTATGTTGTTAGTTGAGGTATGGTTCGGGTCTCACATTAGTTTATTATGTACTTTACTGCTTGTGTGTGTGCTTTTCTGCTTTGTGTACATTAGCCCAACACCTGGCAAATATTTTCCCTGGCTCGTTGTTTTATGACTCATGAAATAGCTGTAAAATCCGAGTTAGCCAGGGAGAAGTTAGGGATCGGGTGAGTACTCACGGGTTCCCAAGCTGACTGTTTCACTTTCCTTTTTTAACAAGGAAGATTTAAATTTTTTAGGGATTTTTGCCAACTAACATGCAATAGGAGCTTGTTCCTCTTGTGGAGAAATACTCAAGAAATGAGCATAAAATATGGGAGCTTTGTGGATAATTATATTTCCTTAGCTAATCCCAACCCTTATTTCATAACATGTTCCCATTACAGCTACACTCTCAACATGTGAGAAAGTTGAAGAAAGGAATGCAGCGCTTTGGAGAAATTTCAGAGTTTAGATGAGATATATAAATAACGTAGATTATTTGAAAACTGGGTCAGAAAGCCACACTATTGCTTATCATCATCTTGATAGACCCTATTATCAGAAATAATTAAAGTAATAATAAGAATAATCAACATTCTCCCAAAGAAAAGGAAAACAATTTCTTTATTATTTCCCTTCCTTAACCAGAAAATTGCGTCGACTTTTTAAAAGACGGGCATAAGTACTGCTTTTGAACTCAACCGTTTAATTTCTTACCCTTCGAACGAAGACAATAAAAGAAGGTAGAGGGAAATAATAATGAATGATGAAACATATGGATAATGAATGGATTCTTGGAGTAAATATCCATGTCCGTGTAGCTATCACTACGACCACCACACCATATCATCAAATAATCATCATCACCCAAATCTTTACACGGTGCGTTTTCAATACTTAAACCCATTCCTTGTTACGTTTCCCATTTAATTTAATATTTGCTTAAGGAAAGAAAAAAAACGTGAAAAAAATAGTTGAAAAAAGAAGAAACGACGACGACGATGCTATGATGATGATGAATATCCACTGTACGTTCAAAGTTGTTACCAGAGTTAATGACGAAGGGAAAAGCATTAGTTTAATTATGGGGGTTCAAAAGAGAAACAAGCTTCGTTCAATTTGAGTCTAAAGTGCTTTTTTTCAAGAAAACAGGTAAACCAAAACGGATGTGTTGGATGATGAGGGAGAGCTAAAAATACACGGCAGAACTAAAAGGGAGAAATGATGACCAAGGGCCCCTTTTAACTTAGCATTTTTTCCCCTTTTCATCGTATCCCCATACTAATGTAATACTGTTAAGTTGACTTTTATGAGAAAGGCGTATAATAGGGAAGAGATCTTTCATGGCATTTCTAAAAACTTAAACTTTTCATTCCTACAAGGCTGAAAAGTATGAAAAGTGGGATATGAACAGAGGGATAAAGGACAACCCAAGTTATTATTCTCATAAAAGAAGCAGTGTAGCAATCCAAGCTTTCAGAAACTTTATGTTTGCCTTTCATAATGTAATAAGCATGTTTATAATACCAAGGGCAGAGTCAACACTTGCTGTGATTATCGCCATTATAAAATTTTGCAGTGATTGATAATCATCAGCCTGTGGAGAAAAGGGACATAAGCTAAGCAAGTGGATTCATTTCAATTGTATTAAGTTGTACTTATGCTCCTATTAATATGTTAGGGACTGAAACAAAGAAAGAAGAGATAGCAAAAGCAAATGTATCCAGTGGACTACTCTGCTTCTACACGTTTTTTATGCTTTCTTGATGAGACGGGAGGATGACGAAAATGACGATTGTAATCACCATTATCATCGCTAGCTTTCTACAGTGGGGAGTTCTGCCTGGCTAAAGACAGCTCAACTCTTTCTCATCATATCATAAATGGATATGAATTTATATCTTCTATATAGACGGGCAGCTATAGTGAACACTGACAAGACAATGAGTAACACTCGTCGCTGTTCTTTGTTCACAGAGGTAAAAAACCTGGAGTATCTTAGATTCATTGGTAGCAAATGCGGTGGTGGTATGGTGCTGTTCCGTAAATATGTGATAGGTATTGCATATGGCATGGAAAAAATCAGTTAATTTTTTGTTATTCTTCATTTGCCTGCTGCTGATTGCTGACGATGAGTTCATTACACGACAGGAAGAAAAAAGCGACAGGGAATAAGGCAAGAGAGGGACTAAATGGAATTGGTGGTGGTGGCAAGGGTGTTCGTGTGGTAACAGAGGAAATGACTTGTTTTTTATGAGAGAAATGGATCGTTAAAAGTTTACACGAAAAAGGATTTTTCCAACTGGGAATAGTGCTTATGTGCATAGTGTTTATTGAAGCCTGGACTGTTGTTCTTCCAAAGACTATGGAGCATGGACCATATCAAACTGGAACTTTCTTAATGTCATCTTGAAGCTGGAAGAAGTAGAGATAGTCTAGTTGGAAGATTCTCCAGCTACGGAAGGATTGGCGCATGAAAGCGGATGATAACATAAAAAACAATGTTTTATATTGATATCCAGTTCCGTTGTACTGTGGAATTCAATATCAAATCCTCTAAAAAAAATTATCTCAACTTCCGCTCCCCTTCTCACACATTCTCTATAGTAAACAACGTTATGCTCTCAAGCTGTACTTGAACTGAATCATACTATCATCTTTTGCCACTTTACATGAAATATTAATATGAATACACTTGGACTACAAAGGAGGAATTTGTACAGGATTGAAATAATGAAATCCAGATTTTTCCAATTCAATACGAAAGATACGTTGTCAGAAGACCCATCTGAAATTATACTCCATTTTCCGTAACAAATTTCTTTCTGTTTTTGAATGGACCATTCAACTCATTGTAATTTTAATCTTACACACAAGTATACAAACAAATAAACAAACAAGCAGCTCCAGAACCCAAAAGCGCATTTTTATTGCAATAGGAAAAAAATAATAGGATTACATCGGTTCATGATCATGATCACCAAATAGAATAGAGAAGGTAACGTGATCCACTTCTTTTATTGCACTTTCTATTCTATAAGTATTTGTACAAGCAGAACATACATTTTTTTTGCATAACACACAAAAGTACATTGTACATGAGAAAGTTTCTACTCTTTGTTCAGCATTTTTATAACATGAAAACAGCTACATGCTTAACATGCTATCATCAGCTGTCCTGAAAGGACCTCTTAACCTCGATTTCCCATAAAAAAAGACACGAACGAAAGGTTAAGACTTCCAGAGGATGATCTGGAGGAATATCCTGACGTTGACAAAAGAAAAAAAACGCTCCATTCCATATCCCAGATCCCGACGATATTATTCTGTCATATTTTTTACACATTCTCTTTAAAGGAAATGGTACTGTGAGAAGAACAAAACCAGGGAAAAAAACTGACAATAAGAATGAAGGCTCAACAATAGATCATTATTCATCATCACCATATCATTTGTTGAGTTGGAGTTGGAGCATGAGAGTAAAAGGAAGAGTCGACGCGATGATGATGACGAACAAGAGAAATCCAAATAACACTTTAATGCCCTGTATTGTCTGATTGTAAGAAGGAAGCGCATCATCGCATCACACCACACCTAAAAAATCAGAGTATCATCGGACTGGTGATCAGAAGTATCATCATCATGATCATCATCATCCTCAAACGCACATACAACGACAAAAAGGGTTCAAAGAGTGTCCTTGAATCGGAAAGTAGACGGATTGAGCAAGTTACGAGATGGGAAGAACAATGGGCTTGTGCATGAGTGGGAAAGGAGGACTAATATTTACGAAATCCACACATGGATATAGGTATACAATCTTATAAGAGTGTGTGGTGGCACAGGGGAAAAGTGCTTTGCATAAATATAATATTATGGAGCTTGTAGGAGTAGCTTTTTTAAGCTGACGTTGTTAGAAAAAGGACGGGATGATCACTATCATGATCATCCCTGGTCTCAATAGATGCTTTTTGCTTTGGCTTAGGCCAAAGCCAGAGAGAACTGGATAAAGGAGAGAGAGAGAAAAGGAGAACTTCTCCGTGTTTTTTACAATGCCTGTATTTCGGTGCCTTCCAGCAAAATCAGATAACATTAGCTTTAAGCCGACATCAATACCTTTTTGTGTTTCTGGCTGGATGGATATAAGAAGACAGATAGAGATGGATGATGTGTGTGAATATCTACTTGTGAAAAAGTAGGCAGTAAGGTAGGTGGTGGTATGGTTAGGTAGTCTGTATTCTTCCTTCTTTCCCTTTTCAGCTCAGTAAGCTGAAGCTGCTTCCCCACATCTTCCAATAAAAGAATATTGTCTGGTGGTACAAGCTCAAATGACGATGAAGGGAAAAGGCCAGATAAGAAGATAAGTAATGGAATGGGGATGATGCTCCAACTCGTCATCATCATCTGTGTGCATATAAAATAATTTCAGGTTATCTCTTTCACTACTATTCCACTAACCTTCTGAGGGCTCAGATATGTAATTTCAAGAAAAGGACGTTTTCTTTTCTGTAGAGTGGGACTTGACGTCGAGCGGAGAGCAGGAGGCTCTTTTCGTTTTTTGAACGAGGATAAGTAATCGATCCGAATCCAGAGAGAGAAAAAAAATGTTATCGTATCCCTTTTGCTCCTCATATTAAATGCAATGAGGAAGGAGAGCATCTTTTTCGCTGGCTTCCCTGTTTTTTTTTCTGTAGATTTATGCATGCATGGTTCCATGCATGTCTGCCTTCTTGCATGCCTCCCTGCCTCTAATACAATAATATTGGCTTGGAATCTACTTTTCGAGCAATCTCTCTCTTTTTAGGAGATGCGATGCGAGGAGCATGGAGCAGCGGCTCTATCGCATCCTTTTGATTATTACTACTGCAACTTCTGCTTTTCACGATCAAGATGATGATGATTCGACGGGATGAAGAAGGAGAAAATGTCATGTTTTATTTACTCTCGCTCCCCTCACATGCCCATTTAATACAGGAGGAGAAGAGGTTCTCTTCCTAAGCTTGATTTCCAGCAGGAGCTGGAAGACAGTAAACCCATATCATCAACATCATCCTTTATTCTCATCATCAGCGAGATTCGGCAGGAGCTAAACCATCATCCTCATCCCAAGCACAAGTTGCTGGAGGCCATGAAAAAGCTCGATTATAAGTTTTTAAGACTTATTTCGCATGACAGAATAATTTTAATAGAGGCACAGAGAGAGGAGTAAACAGCAAGGCGGAGGCTTCTCTCTGGATACAGCCAACATAGCAAACATCCTTTAGATATGCATTAGCCCTTTGTATCCTGCCACTGGCTTACCTTTTTCCTCGAAAATTCTAATCCATGCCTCTCATCCAAAAGATGAGATTTGAGGATTTTAAAGGAAAATAGAATAATAAATGGGGGCTGGCTGGGGAAGCCGGAGAAATGGGATGTGGAAAGGTGTTTTGATTTTCAGACTATGTTTATATTGACGACAATGATAATGAGTGGGCTCACTGCTCGTATCTTCTCTGATGGCATGCAACTTGGCTCATTCCAGTTGAAATGTTTATAACTCGGATTGAACTCAAAATGCAGCCAAGTGGCTGGAAACCTCATATTTTCTCTATCCTGCATAATCCAAACATAAATTCACTTATTGTGCATGTGGAATATCCATCGCGGGGGAGATGCCACTATCTGTAAATCTGCATTGTTGGAAATTGCTAAAAACACTTTTGACGTATTCTTGGAATTTTGCTTATCATATCAGAGGTCCCTTTCTTTGACAATAATGAAGATGAAGACGCTGCCATGGTGCTGTTACTCCTTCACCCAAACTTTCTGTTTAATTCTCCGCTTTTTGTCGTCATTCTCATTAGCCTGTATGTCCCTCTTCAGCTTTCTATTGTTTTTTTTCCCTGTCATTCTGTCTTCTCTTCTGCCGAAAGCAGTTTTGGAGGAATCCCCATCATCTTCCAACATTAGCATCATTTCATATCACCTCTTGCAAACTTCAAGTATGTATGGATCCTTCCCATTCCTACATGTACTACATGGCACCAAACGACATGTTCCATTATATTCCATTTCGTTTTATGTAAATGAATCATGTGCTCCTTTCATTATCATGTTGTAAGCAGTGCAATGACAGGAGATGGATGAATAGATACAGATGGAGTGGGGTGATAACAATGGGCACGGCAAGAATAAATTTCTAAATTTGAATTTTAACTGGATGCTTATATTCCTCAGCCATAGAATCTACATTCTAGAAGGAACAGAGCTGACTTCCCCCTTTTCACTACTCAAACTGAACTAAAAGTATTCTGATATTAAAACAAAGGTAAAAATATATTGCAGTTCTGAGATTAGCAGTTCAGTAGATAAAGTGCAATTCAAATTATCTGTATTTTTACTAATCTGCGATATCTTACTTTATTACAGTTGTTATGAGCCTTGCTGGCATTTGTCGAAAGAAGTCAGACAAATGGAGGCAAGAATGCAAGCTGGAAACGGAGATAGGCCTCTTTTCTTCCTTTCTATTCCTGCGGCTTTTGTAATGGTAATGATAATCATGATCACATAGATTACGGAGCCAGGGAAGCCATCCGCAAATTCTATTCGTAAATAAATAAGTACGTATACAGCGCAAGTAATGTGGAAAACTGGAGAAAGGCAGAGTTCCAAATAGCAACACAAACGAAACGTGGAAAAGTGTGCCATATGCCTTTCATGATGATTTCAACAAAAAGGGAATGAAGTTCCTTTGATGGGTTTACGTTAGTCATGATGATGATGTCAAGCAAGGCCTCTGTCAATGACGGCAGACTGGAATGGAACTGGGGAAGGAGTAATAAAAATGCAAGGAATGCTTTACAGCGATAGGAGAAAAGGAGGAAGGAGATGAACGGGGACACAAAGAATACATTTTGCTGGGAATCCATACATACCTCAGAAAGACAACTTGGAAACCCTACTCAAACTCCTTTTTTTTTCGAGTAAATGGGTTAGAGGATGATTATGCTCCGGAGTGGATTCCAGTTTAAGGACGGTAACAAATTGAAAGAAGCTTAATCCAAATTGAATATTAGTTCTCCTTTTGAAGTGAACGGCATACTTCCCTTTGAATTTAAAATCGTCATTAGATTAGTTGACGATTTTGTCTCCTATTTTTTTCTCTTTCTCTCGTTATAATACAAAAAGGAGAAACCTGTATAAAAAAATCCTTGTCAGTCACCCAACTCATCCCCCCAACCCAGGCACAACTGTTTCCCTAACGCATGGCAATAAGAATTTGTGGATACGGTGTAAATAGATTTGTGAGCAGTTTACTGCTTCCAATTCAAACTATATATAGTCATATCTATATAGTTTTAGTATGGTAGGTATCGGTCTCGGTGAGATTTCATTTTTTCCAATTTCCTCTTTGTGATATAAATACAGCCGACAGAGAGAGAGAGCCCGAATAAAACGACAGGAACCAGTCATGAGTAACAGCCCCTGAAAATGAATACTGAGCTCATTTGGGGAACTAGCAGAGAAAAAAATATAGTCATATATAAAAGATGCGCCATCATCATCGTAATATATATTTTTTTCTTTTATGATATCCCTTCCTTGTTGCTTTGCTTGCTTATCAAATTCCACATCATCATTTTCTCTATTTCTTTCTCCCATTCTAACTACCCAACTGGATTTGAAGGAGGCAAAGCAGAAGGTATCGATCTATTGATTGAATAGATGCTCATGATGATGATGATGCTCCAATGAGAATAGAAGAATCAATAAATTCTTGCATTGCATTACTTTCCACTCATCGGATCCTACAGGAGAAAGAGGGGGGAGAGGGAATTTTCTTTCTGGAACCTTACAAATGGGATCATCATCATTTACTGGAATGCATATAATGTATATATATGCCTCTCACACAATTCGAGTTGCACTGGCTGAAATCAATTTGTACCCCAAATACGGAGAGAGAATGGAAATATTAAGAAAATCCACAGAGAAGGATGTACACCGCGTTTATTCCAAAAGGATGCATTTATGATTGGGTGAATATACATAAATGTAATCCGCATCATCATGATTTCATCCGCTTCGTGGTATTAAAAAGGTGATGGAAGGATGGAATGATATATTCTCCACTGTGAAAGGGGGGACCACCGTAAAAAATATTAGCGAGATGGGATAAAACGTTGATGAAATGCACACTCATCATGATTATCACAAGCCACCATTTCCACCACGATTGATGAGCAAGATGATTATGAAAGGGAAGAAAATGGAATAAACTCAGTGTTAATAATAAATAGCCCAGTTTATAGTTTTTTTTCCATCCATAGCTTAAGAGCTGCTTGATAGGAAGATGAAGGATTTGAAATGGAATTCAATTTGAAAAGATGAAGGCTTGTCAGGGTGGCAGTTTCTGTTGGTATTGGTATTTCTTTTGAGTTTGGGAAAAAACGCTTATGCCTGCTTTATTACAGATATTTATGCCAAGGTCTCCTCCTTTTCATCCCTCTCTCTGGATGCAAGATAATCCCTGAAAGTATTCCGATTGTGTCTCAATGTATATAAAATTTATGTACTTATTAAGCGTCAATTTGTCAAATGAATGCAAGAAAGAGATCCTCCATTGACGGTTGAGACAGGCTCAAAGAAGAGGGAAACGACGAAAATGTTATTCCTTTCACTATCCATTTCTGTCTATTCAACACTCCAGATCTGCTACAAAGGCTGGAATATTTTCGTCTTTATCCAGTTTATCCCTCTGTTGTGGGCGTGTTTGCTGGAGATGTGAACATTTCTGAAAAATAATACTTATGAAATGCTTTTTTGTTCCTAGTCACGTTTCACTTGACAGAGACAAGTTTTTTTCGGTCAGTGCAATTCCCCTGTTATAATTGCTCTGTAACGAGATAAGGCACTTCTACTAGTAAAAGGTTCAAAAAACGTTGAGTTTTTTATACTCTGGATGAATATCTAACTCCAATCGAAATATTGCATGGGTCTGTTTGCTACAAGTGCAGCCCGGAAAACAGTTGATTTCCTCCCATTTTCTCCAGAATAAGGTAAACTCATATAATTTATTGTATTAGCCAATTCCATCGTGATCTTAACAATACTGGGGTAGATTGCAAAAGCAGCAGTTTTTTTCCCCTTTCTGGAAATGGCTGTGACAATGATGAGAATGAGGGCTGAACTGAATTTACGTATTCAACTGTTAACTTTATCGTTTTAGTTTTTCTACAGTTACTTAACAAGAGAAAAAAACATAGCGTAGGATTGATCCTGTTTACTTATCCTGACTCCTTCTGCTTTTTCCTGGAGTATGGGACTAATCAAATGTATCAAAAGTTGTTTTCCTCTTATCTTGACTATTCTTACGTTTTTTTTATCCGTTCTACTTACATGATACTAATGATAATGTTGTTTTTGCTTGAGTGGTTGGTGGTAGCAGCGCAGTGGCACTGTATAATCTAGCCTCGTGTAATTAAAGGAGTGAGATAGGAAAAGCATTTGAAAAAGTTTTATACAAAAAAAACACAATGATCCAATTTTCTTCAGAGAGCTAGTCAATCCTATCCAGCTCACTTTTATTTTATGTCGATCATGTCTCTATTTTTATTCACCGCTTACATGGCTCATGTGATGGAGAGGAACAATGAAATTGTAATAATTAAGCCAACAGCCCAGCTACACTTCTAGTGCAGCCCTTGCAACAGCTAAAAGTTTGGTAATAATATTAGGCAGCGATGGCAGTGATATCTTAAGTTGGGGCATTTCACTGGAAGTCCACCTTTCCATCCAAATCCTGATGACCAGTTTCGTCCTCGGTTTGCCCTCTGACATTACACATACTTGAGTTTATATACCGTACATAGTAGCAGTTCATATATAGTTGAATTTTGAAAGTACCTTTCTGTTCTGGTTTCAAGCTTTGCAGGAACATCTTAATATGAGACGGAACCCTTGATTACTTCATAGTTCATTATATATCGTGGCCATGCATATAATTGATATGTGGCCAGTGTAAAAGCAAACTTATCCAAGACAGGGAAACATTCTTAGTTAGCGCTAAAAACAATTCCGAATCCCTGTTTTCTTCCTCTACGTATATCCCTTCTGGTAATTCCCCCTGAAGCTGTTCCACTATATAGTAGTGGAAGAACCACTACGACCACTGTACCCCAACTCCTCGTCCTCCTTGTTCTGAGAGAACGTAAAAGCAAATGCTTGTAATTGGGGAACGGTTTTCGCTATTTGTCGAAATTTGATCACTTAATTCTCCTCTCTCTCTCCTTCATCATCATCGTCCCATCGTCATCAAAAAAAAGGAGAGAGTAACTAACTAGCTAACTAAGCACATAAGTATAAAGTAACTAAAAAGAAGCTAAAGCCAGACTTAAGAAGAAAAGGAAATTGGGCTTTGTGTATGTGTGAGTGTGGTTAATTCTCTCCTTTTCATCGATCTATTGCCCTACAGCCATACTAAAAAGTTGCCTTTACCTCGTACATTCCCCTTCCCTTTTCACTCTACCTTTACTACAAAAAATATATACTTTTTTTTCTCCGAAATGAAAATCTAATGCAAAAAAACAGGGATCGAGTCTAACATATAAAAATCGCAGTGAGAGCAGTTATGTTTATAGCCCACTCACTGCCTTACATACTGGATGGAGGTTACAGGGAAAGAGAGAGAGACTCGCTGCCTTTGTTGTTTCTCATACTACCGGAGAGCAAAAAAAACGAGATGGGAATGAGAATTGAGGAGAAGTAGGAAGAAAGCAACACCAAGCTAGCCAACCACCTCCGCCCATAATCATAGCATGCATTATAGATTCATTTATCATCGCATCACATTCTCCACTTTGTACTTTGCTACAACTAGCTCCCATTCCGAAACCCTCCCTTTCTCCAAGTTTGCTCTTGAACATTTTCCCTCTCACTCTTACTTTTTATACTACCTGCACTTTAGTACAGAATTCCCTGTCCCTGCATGAAATGGAGTGGAGGAGTGGAGAGCCAGAGCTGATATAAATACTTAGCATGACATGGGAGAGGATCGTATCACATTGGCAAACAGATTCTGGTATGGTGGTGGCACTGGTAATGTAATGGTTTTAACTCGGATAGTTTAACCGAAACGACCTCAGTACAATAATTATGAATGATGGATGAATAAAATGGGAAGCCAAAGAAGGGAGAGGGATTGTGGAGGTGGAAAATTGGATGTTGATGGTGATAAAAGTGAAGCGGCTAGGTTAAGTCACGATTTTTTATTGAACCTGAGGCTCATCCTCGTCCTCGTCCTCATCAGCAACAAACAGAAACCGCAACAATGTTGATGAGAGTAAGGTAGAGAGAGATGGGATGGGAGGAAGAGGGAAGGAGAGTTTTTTTTTCACTAGGTCCAACCTAACGAAATAAACCACACTATTCCACTCAAGTCCTTCCGTCCATTGTCTGCATGATTTTGGAAAAGTCTCAGCTCAGCACAATATTTTTCAATATAAGGAGCAAAGCCAAGGTAACAAGCTTGTAAGAGCTGAAGTGTTCTTTCTCACCTACATAAAACTTGAGAGGGAGACGGAACAAAAACACTGAGGAAAGTTGAAGGAAAGACCGACAAGGGATTGCAAGCTAGGACTGCTGCGGAGAAATTGAAAGCACTTTGCTTTCCTCTCTAATTTCCCCTTGTTTTTGTTTCATCTCTAACTTCCATCTTTTTTCCAAGAGGGAGTTATTTTGGTTGGAGTGAGTGATGTTCCAATTTTTAAAACTTTTCCAAAGTGTCTCCCAGTGACATGGTCGGGAATGAGGATGATCCTAAATATAGCTCCTCCAACAAGTTTTTCAGAGCACCACAGAGGTAAGGAGACAACCACCCACACACGAGGGTAATCCTCTACCTAATAATAAATTGGATCATTCAATACGTACCTACCCTAACTTGCTCAGAAGGGAAATGGATGGACAGGCGCACTATTTGTTTTTTTTTCAAAATGAAATGTTATTTTTTAACAAAGTAAATAAATAATCCCATCCTCAGTCCCTTCCGTTCATCTACCCAAACTGAACTGTTGGGGAAGGATGGTAAAGCACAAAAACAATGCTGGTCGTGTCTGCCAAGAGATGTGTGACCATGTCCAAGGATCACGTACGTAAAAAACTCACAAGTCAAGTCCAATCGAAGCAGAACTCTGGATCCACATCCCCCGCAAACTGTAACAGATAAGATAGGTGGATTGACCCCACATGACATATCATGTATTTTCCCCCTGTACATGGCAGTTGCAGCGCCACAAACACATTCAGTCTGTTCCTACTCTTTCCACTCTGCCAACGAAAATTTTGGGTGACATTTGTCTATCCCGGAGAAGAAAAAAATAAGTAATTTCAATTTCGAGAGAGCCGAAAAAAAAACTAAAGGAGGGAGAGGAAAGGGCAGCGCATGAAAATCTGTAATGTATTTATCGCTCCACGTACAACAACAACATTGATATCGGAGTAAATGGATAATGGTAATTATGGTTATTTACTTAAAAGCATCTCAATTCTCTTCATCTTCTCTCCCTCTCCCCAAACACATACCGTCAGTGAGACATTCAGGCTGGCCAAGTCGAAGAAGAGATTTTTTTCTCTCCTTCCCTATCCGTCCCTATTGCATTGCTTTATTTCTATTGAACTAAGATAAACTATAAGAAGTTTGAGATGGACTTTTTGCTGGATTGAAAAAAAAAATCTCTTCCTCTCGCCGCCCAAACTCGCTGTCTGGTCATGGCCATGTTGAATTGGTTCGGATTTTTGTTTGGATTAACGACTCACAAGGAAGGAGAGCCTACGTACACATTTACAATTTGTACGGATTTCGTAAAGGGAAAAATGGAATCTTGTTCTTCTCTCCAGCTTTCTTTTTCCCTGTCTTGTTGACTTGACTTAAGAAGGGTTTCGGATGAAATGCATACTTTTGCGTGGATAAAAGGGAAAAGGAAGTGATTAGATGCAACATGAAGAGCTGAGAAGAAAGGGAGGCTTCTTTTACTCTATTTATATATCCTTCGGTATTATTTATACTGTTGTTGTTGCAGCGTACTGGACTCCACTTCACTCAACTGGATTTTCTTTTTTAAGGCCTCTCTCCTTCCTCCTTGTCTCATTGTCTGTCTAACGTCTCGCCTTTTCGCGAGAAACGAGTGTAATTTTTGTTTGCACTCCTAAAGCCCTTTTCATCCTCCAGTCAGTCAGTAGCTTTGGAGTGAAGTCAGCTGAGTCAGCTTTTTTTTAAAAAAAAAAAGGAGAAAGAGATGCATCATTTCTTTCTCTTTCCTTAGAATAGTACTATTAGCAGTATGGTTATCATAAGTATAACAAGAGGGGCAACCAAAAGAGCTTCTTTCAGGGGAAAAAATTCCTTATGTAAACATTGGATGATAGATAGAGCTGTTAACAACAACAGTCTTCCGTGTTTCCCCTGAAATTTTCAACCTTCACGAATATCGCCCAAGTGAAGAGGAGTGCACGTTATTTACTCTCGTTTCAAGAAAACGTTCCTAACCCAACCCAACCCGTAACGAATTTTTATTTACCAGCCAGACAGAGAGAAGACAAGTAAATCGTAGAAAAAAAAACTGAAAGAGCCATATCGTCGTAGTGGATTTTTTTTGTGGAATCATATACAAAGTTATTTCCTTCCCAATTTCTTCTTTCCTCCTTATGCATGCGTCCTTAAAAGTTAAAAGGAATTCTTCTGTCGTCACTTTTAAGAGGAAAATGGGAAGAAATAGAAAGGGAAGAGAAATACACTTAAAAAGGGCTCGGTAGTATTATTATTTGCATTGCTTTCCGTAAGGAGCTGGGCATGAGCCCGTCTCATTCATACTTCTTTGGGAAAGATGGTGATGATCTGTTCACAGGTTCAGAGAGACATATCCTCGTACAAACAACAGCACTTTACATAATGCATGGCTTTGTCTTTTCTTGGAAGGGAAATGGTGTGGGGTATCATCATCATCCTAGAAGCTACTTATATGGCTTAAGAAAATCTTTTACGATACAAAAGAATGACAAATCCGACAAGGACAATCTGCTTGGTTGGAAATTATTCCAAAAGTCATTCTAGATAATGAGGATAAGTCAGGGGAAAAGGGGATGTAACCGATTTCTTCAGAAAGATAAGCACTTGACTTCAACAATTCGACAGTTTCATTCAAAAAACGTTCAGCTAAAAGGCAGCATTGTTGAGGATTTTAGTATTTCTTCAAGAGGGAGCCTGGAATTTATTGATACAATTTGTAAAAATACGTTTTGTTTATTTTAACCTTACAAAAATACCTTTCACTACATGAGATAAAAATGATAATATTGAATAATAAATCCATTATCGTTCTAAAATTTAGAACAAGAAACATAAAATGGAATATCTGAAGGTTATTTTTGGAGGGAACGGTGGAGTGAGAAAATATGATTTCGTTGAGAGAAAAGGAGTAAAGGAAAAAGCGACAGATGCATCCCATACCATTAGATATTTTTGTCCCCTATCAACATATATTCCCCCATAAATAATCCTCATCATCATTCACATAATTTTTGTCTCTTCGTGCTCCTCACATGTTACTTAGATAATCATCTTTAAAAATACATAATAATAAAAAACATTAGTACAGTTTAGCTCTGCGTGTGTGCGGTAAAACTTTTTTTTTCCTAAATGGGAACGAAAATAAAAGGGGAGAAAGGAACATAACTTGACATCCAAAATAATAAATTCTCGCTCTGGAAGAAACAACTGCATATGACTGGGAAATCAGGCATGGTCTCCTTTTTTCTTATGTGTCTGCTCACTTCAGTGTGTAATGCATCGAAATGCATTGTCATATCGAGATGATCATCTTTTGACGTCATAGAGCATCAAGCACATCGCCAGAGAAGAAAAACTATCTGTTCGATGTATGATCCAGGAGAAGTCTGTTGGCTCCCATTATTGTAGAACATGACCGTGTTTAACACAAAAATGAGTGCTTTGACGGTAGTGGTGGTGGAGATGTTATAACACTTTTACTTTTTTCCCAACCTACCACTCGAATTCCATCAGTGGAAGAGGAAAAAAGTTTCAAATTACTAGTCCGATCATGTGGAATACATGCTCCATATTTCTAATGCATATTATATATCTTATGACAGAGTTCAAGCCTGGCTCTCCTCTTATTACAAACTTACAACAGGGATGCATCCAAGGAAAGAGTCTCATGCTATATGTTGGTTAAGATATATATGGAGCTGACTTTTCTGAGGTGAGTGGGTAAGAAGAGAGAAAAAGTTTTTTGGAAGGATTTCTCCTCCTCTTTTATTTATATGTCAGAGTCAGTGTGTGCCATATGTGAGTTGGCTTGTGTAAAAAAAAGAGACAAGCCCTTTCCCAGCTTATGATGATAATGGTGTTGATGAAAAGAGGAGAGATGTTCCATTTACCAGTCTCCCTCTCCAGTAGTCTTTAGCTAACTTTGGTTGGGAAAACATAAACTGGAAATATTGTAGGATACCTTAGAAGGACTATGATACTGCGATATAGCAGCACACACACCATTGCATCATCATGATCATGGCGATCGTCATCTTGATGATGATGGCACACTGACTTACTCGTGGAAAAGTGCAAGGAGAGAACTTGAGAAAGGCGCTTTGGGAAATGCCAGCCAGTTGAAGTGGAGTGGAGGCTATGAATCCCCCAAAAAAATGGCAAAAAGGAGTAAAGTCTCTGATGATGTTTATGCCATCCCATTTTAGAGCTGACGGTGATACGCCACTTTCCCAACTTAACTGAACAGAGCTGCACACCTTTTGAATCCTGATTGAATAAGAAAGGAGTGGGAAAATTTCTCCAGCCTCTTTCATACCTTTGATGCTCTGCTTGAGTGAGCTCATTCTACGAATTTTTCCTCTTCCCTCTACCTGGGATAACTCGCGCATTTTGGACTCAGTATACTCATAGAATACGCAAGTCGATCACATGACGTAAGTCATACATAGGTGGTTGGAGGAGGGCAGGTTACAGTTTAGGGAAACTATTTTCTGCACGCAAGGAACCCGAAAACTTTTCCCCACTAGTGAGCCAACTGCCTATATCATTATGGCCATTAAGCCGTTCGCAGCGGGTCTAAAGACGTAGGTAAATCCCACAGTAATTATTTAGTACCTGATCGTTAAATATTGCAGATAGTGCATTTTTGTCACCAGATTAGTTGGATACCCATACCATAAACGCTAACTGGCGTCTAGCGATTTTTTAAAAAGCCAATTGGAAATTCCTTCTTTCGCTGACGGGCAGACAGGGCAAACCGAACGCAATACTCCTCCACATAGTCGGTTGATCCTGAGCTGGGTAATAATACGGCAGTGAACACGCATATAATAAATAGCGCGCTATAACAAGAATATTTTATTATATTCTTTAATACTGTAACAGCCCAAGTCAAAAAATCACTTTCCATGCTTGACCAACTTTCCTTCCTGGAGAAAATGTGTATTTTTATTTGATTTCATGAAAAAAATTCAAGGGGAAAATGGCTGCACAATGTCAAGAGGAAAAAAAACTCGTAGGGAAAGGGAATCCAATAGGATTTTATTTTCTTTCTTCCTCCTTCCTCCACTTCATCTTGTTGCTTGCTAATCCTTGAAATTGGAAAGGGAATAAGATCTCTCTCTCTGTGCGAAGGGAAGGAATGGCGAGAGAAAGTAAAGCTTATAGAATCGGGATCCCATCACACAAGAAAAAATGTTCTTTTCGTTCCTTTTCCTCCGTGCGACGTCTATCCCTTCAGTAGACACATATCCCTACTTCCTATTCTCATGCCTATACACACACATACGTACACATAATCATATATATGAACTGTGCCGAAAATGGGAAAGAAATTCCCATAGAATGGAATTATACTCTTCTTATATTCCCTCTCAGGAAATAAATATCATGAGTCAACTCGAACAACAAGTCACTCACTGTCCTCTTATATTTTACTCAATAAGTTAAGTCTTAGGACAGACGAGTTATATAGCGCTACAAAGAATAATACTCCGATTTAGTAATTGATAGCAAACGTGTTTCATACCCCGTTGTTTCTAGTTCCACCACCACTCAATAATTAAATGTTTCTTTTTGACAGTCAACACTGCAGTTTCAACCTACATTCATTCTGAATAGCATTCACCTCATTTTTTAAAACTTTAGCTGCCTCGCAATAATCACTTTGGTTTTCCTTTCTTACCGACATGGATACATTTTTTTTATCCGAGGGATGTTAATAAGAGGATTTGCCCTTGGAGTAAGGAGGCCTGAGAAGGATGAGTGCAGTTTTGTCACTCTTCCCGTCTCCCGAGCTGGAAAAATCTGCTGTTATTGTTAGTCTACTAACCGGGAAGTACAGGAGGTATGCATACTTTGGGAGGCATTAGCATAAGCACATCGGATCCTTCTTTCTAGGAAGCTGGCGAGGAAATCCAAAAAAACTCAAATAAAAGGATCCATGAACCGCTTCAAAGTTTAAATGAGAATTCATCTACATGCGAAATGTTGTTGTTCTTGTTGCACTTTGGTGTTGTGCTTGTTAGAATGTTTGAGTCCTGACAGGGAAAACGACATATTTAATGTGTGCCCACACGAAGTACACCGGGATTTGGAGTGCACTCACTTCCCTATGCGGTGCAATGTGAGGGAATGAGTGACGAGCAGAGTTGGAATTTTGGAATGCAGTTGCAAAAGTTTTGTTTTCTTTTTAAGTGTGGAGGAGATGAGAGAAAAAGAAATGGAGTGATGTTGTTATGTCTGTGATAAGCGCCCCATTAGTGCTGGCAATAAAAGCAAAAAAAAAACTTTTGTGACGCTTTTCTCCTTCCTTCTCTTCTAGTCAACTTGGTATATGGATGCAGCTCCTCAAGGAAAAAATAAAATATCGGAAAAAATGCCAAGGATGTAAAATGAAAAGCCAGGAAGTTTCCAAGAAAACAACGTGGTGGTGTTGGAAAACGGGATAAGTTTGGGAAGAAGTGCCAGGCAATAAAATGCTAAAAAGATAAAAGACCCGTTTTTTTTCATTCTTTTCTAGCAGCCATGCATGTCGTTGCAAGAGAAATGACAATACATTGGTTTCCATGTAATGATGATTATGGCGATGGCACTTGCACAAATTGTTTCTCTCTGGAAGGAAACCCGTAATTTCACAACTCAGGTTTTCCCCATGGTTTGTAGAACAAGCTGGGCTGCGAGCATATCAGACTGAACTCTTGATGATAATTTCTTTCCTATTTTAAATTCGTGAAGGAGTAAAACATGAGGAAAGGATTTCGTAATATTTGATGCTGAGATGGTTATCCTACATCCCATACACCATTATACCCAGTCACAGTCCCACATTTTTAACATGGAAGGAGAGAAAAAATCTGTCTGGTCTAGCAATAATAATCTTAAATGAAGTAGAGAGAAAAACAATTCACAATTGTTTCCATCTATCTATCCATCAATCCATCCTTGCCTGTTCAGTCCTTCTTCCAATAATCAAAAAATACGAAAAAACCAGTATAAGCCTATTACCACGGAAGCTTATAGCGCGGAGAGGTAAAAACTCCTCTTTTGTTTTTCGCCACTTTCAACTCCTCATCTAGTTAAAACAATACTAGTTAGTTTTTATTCCATGTTGTTGCTGTTGTTGTGTTAATATTGTCAGTAGTTAATAGTGGGAAGCATTTCAGAGATTGAAAAAGCACTGTCTCGATCCCCTGCTCTCAGGAGTTGTATCGACTGCGATACGTAAATACCTATCAGAACGACAATAATTTCCTCTCCTGGTTCCTCTCTCTTAGAGTGACATGACAAGAACACTTCGTTCTTCACTCTCACTCTCCTTGATAAATTCTTAGAGGAAGAGGAGCAGATATATTAGCTAAGCTTCAAGCTTAAAATTAAGCGAGTACGATTTGCCATTCCATTTTTTAAACTTGGATCCCTCTCTCTCTCCCTCTCTTATCCTAAACGTCTTGTATGTAGTAATGAAGTATGCGCAACCATCTGAAGGGGATTTGTGAGTATAGAGGAGGAAAAAACCAGTTCATCATTCCCTGCAAGCGACGTATGATATGGGTTGCGAGGAGTCTGCTTGGAGTGAATTTAAATTCACCTAAGGAAATTTCCACGTAAGAGCAAGAGGAGGGTATATTAATGGTGGATTTGTTAAATGTTTGCTTTTATTTCCCCCGGTATCTCATTTCCGCCACCACCGTGGTCGTCAATCCCTCACTTCTTGTACAATCCTACAAGCTGTTGTTGTTCGATAAGACAACTTGAATTCGATAATTGGAATGAAGGGTAAAAATGGGATTAGTTCGTGGAATTAACGATTTTTGGTGTAGCCACAGCCACAGCACCATTTATTCCGTGCCTTCTTGGAGATAAGCATAAGCACATTTTTCATTTTCAGGATCCCCTATCTCGATCTTTTTTATTTGAAAATGTTGTCATTGTAAAGTTCTTTTAATTTATTTCCACATGTAGTACAACAAGATAAAATACAATAAACTGAGGCACAAGCATACCTACTCACATTTTTTTAGAAAGCAGTATATTATTATCAATGCAAATTTTACAAGCAGTAACATAAGTCATGTCTATATGGCTAAGCTGTAACAAGCTGAAATTCCAGTAGACTCGCTTACCTTTATCCATAAAGTCCAATAACAATAAAAAAGCGTGAACTCCTTTTCACTCCAGAAAATAAATTATTCCTCTCAATTAGATACAATATTTATGTATCTCTCAATTTAGGTGAGTAAATAACTTTTAAAGTTTTATTACTCTGCTTCCTCCTCTCCTCCTTCAAGGAACTTGAACGTTTGCGCTCATTATTCTCATTCATTAAATATTTGTTCACCTTTTGCTGCTCCTCACATGCACTCACTTATTCCTGACATTTCACATGATCACACTTATGTATCGTTTTACGCGCTGTGTGCATAACAGCATCAAATTTTCATGCCAATGACGCACAAATGACGACAAATTAGGGATATTGTATGTTATTACGAGGCTGATGTTATTTATTTATTCTCTTTTATGGAATATGACAAATTTTTCTATGCCCCACAGTAATTGGAGGGAAGATCCTAAAACTTAGTTTAAAAAAAGCTACTTTCTACTTTGAGTAATATGAATGTATTTAGCCTCCCTTATTATAGCTTAAGCTGCCTACTGTTCATGTAACGAAATAAATAATAAATTGGGAAATGTTGGAGGAGGATAAAACTCCTCATGTTCACATTCCATATTATTGCATAGCCCTTCCCACTTGCTGTCACCGACTATGCCTTCTCCGGTTGAAGGAACTGTAACGGTTCTCCATTGAAAGCCTCCTCTTGTCGTTGCCTATTACTCCCAATTTATTTTATTTTTTCGTGAAAACTGTTTTCAGATTTTCTTACTTAACGTTCCTTACGACTGACGTTTATGGAGAGTTTACTTACTGAGTAAAAAAAAGTACACTGAGATAGAAAAAAACTCACTTTCTACGTGTTTTTTGCAACTCCACTCACATATTAGGGCTACTCTCTAGCCAGAGTTGTTATTTGTCGATGATTATTTCCCGGTCAATTTTCTCTTGTTAGCTTCCATCAATTTATGATAGCTATTGACTGTTGGGACAATGTACGTTTTGGACTCTGTCAGAGTCAAAGTGGCTTGAAACGAGAGTCGGATTATTTCTCTGAGGTTAAAACAATTTTCAAGTCACACTGCTCCACAGGCTAGTTCCACATTCCGTTTCATCTGCCTCCACACTAATAAGGATTCCAATAATGTGTCATTTATCCGACTCGTACAATATGGAAAAGTTATGAATGAATGACACCCTCTTTAGTCCGTCCAAATAGGTACGTGCACACGTGCGAACGCCGTATTTTGCAAGTTTCTTGTTGGATTGGGGAAACGCAAGTCAATGCAAGGTTTCTTTTCTTTGAAATTTATCCATGAATAATCTTCCCTTTTTCAGTTGTCTTTATCAAGCTGACAACGCGGATACTTTTGTGTTGCTTTGTATATTGTACCAAGTCATCCCTTGATGTGGAAGAATGGGAGAACAGAAAAATCTCACTTTTTTATACACAAAGTATCAAAGACTGTTTGAACTCAACTCGCATTAAATTGCACTAAATTGCAATGCAGTGAAGAAGAATTTGTCTAATGTAAAATGACAAAAGACAGCGACCGGTGAGAACTTACAGAGACAGACTATTTATATATGATACGCACTCAACAAAAAATAAGTGACAAGTTACAAAACTGGTTTTCTTCTCTTTTCTTTGCGCACTCACTCCATTCACCCACTGTTCTGTTCATCCACCCTTTTAAGATTCCAGCAAGGAGAAAAATTGTTTAATGTTTAAGAATAAAATATTCTCTCACAATCCCCTTTAAATTCAATTCAACTCGTTTCCTCCTTCAAAAGTCTGGACTAGGCGGACTTGTTGTCAGTTCTATGATGTATGTCTCTTCACCATATCCAACGATGAACTTCTTCTAGGAATAATCGAAGACACTGGATAGAAATATTTCTCTTTGTTCCGACTTTATATTTTAAAAAAATGTCTTTTCCCCAGAACTAAATTTGTTTACTTAACTATTCTACAGCAGGGCTGTGACAATCCAGAAAGGAATAGTCACATTCTCCACTCTCACGCTTGTAATACGAAAAGGAAGAAAGATTTGGCTGCCAGTATGCAGGACAGCTCGAAGAGAAAACTAGCGTGACCTGTTTCGTCAAGCGGTTAGAAGTGAACTGAGCTCGCTGGCTGGACTACTGCTCATTCTAATACTTGTCGAGAGAAACTGCTGCTGAGCTCAACCCAACCAAAAGGAATCAACTTGGGATGGAGCTAGCAGGAAAACAGACAGAGATCCTGAGAATGAAGATAGCCTGCTCAGTATTATCTAAGGTTTGGATATTCTCTCGATTTGTGAGAGCTACGCAATACAACGCATTCAAGCCCACCAAGATTTCAAAACCCTATGCAAACTCCTTTCTACACAACATTCATTTTTATCAGGCAGTGGAGGAAAGTGAAGGAGAGGAACTGGCGAACATTTCTCTCTTTTTCGTTATATCAAAGCTTAATGCTCCCTTCCCATTTTCATTCCCTTTTCTAGCCCAATCTACTGAATCCCGTTCTCCGCTCTGTTGTGTACGACGGTTAGCTTTAAACTAAGACATGGAATTCAACACTCGGAGAGTTTGAAACCAGATTTTTTTTTCTCCAGAAGCGGACCAGCACCAGTTTGTTCCACCAGAGCCTTTAGTCCAAATCTGGAGAGGAAAATGGAAGGAACTATTTCAGAGTTTTCTCGCTATGGCTATGTGTTCTACCAGCTTGGCCAATGTTTCATGTTCTGTTCTTGAACCAACACATTGCTCCCAGCTTTTTTATATTGTACAACATCTTATCCAGCTCCGGTTGGGCAATCTAATGCGTGTAAGTGAGGGTGTCCGTAGAGACTGCCACCCAGGCTAGGGCCTCCTCATCATCCCCCACATATACAGATATACTGACAAACATTATCAGTACTCTCTTTTGTATCTTTTATCTAAGTACCTAGTCCTGTTGCTGCTGCTGCTGCTGGTACAGGTTCTCATTCCACGAGAATCATATAACCATTTTCATTCATGTAAGTACCCTTGTGTACTTTTTGGAAAAATATACGGGAAACGAGAGAAAAAATACCAGTTTTGTAGCAATGTTAAAGGTCCTTTGCTTGTATTTATCTACATTTTCTCCATTTCCAATCCAGAATGCACAAAACCAGAAGGAGACAGCAACTACGGGTTTTTTTTGGAAGTGAACATTTTTATTTCATCCGTAAAGGTAGAAATCCAGATATTTTATCCGCTATAATAAAAGGGAATAAATGTTACAGCTTTTCATATTGATACTGAGAGGAGAAAAAAAACGTTCCATATAAATGGAATAGGATACTGAGTTAGTGTCTCCTTTGCTTGCTTACTCTGCACTAAACCAACTATATTTTTTTCTCCGTTTCCTTCTCCCTTACGAAAACGTTGGCTTTGCTATAGCCATAACTGCCGATGCTGTAATAGCTTCCATGTAATTTTCCTTCCTTTTTAGCTTTCCCTTTTCTTTCCCTTCTTTCACACTTGCTGTGACCCTTGCATGGTGGATGATTGCATGCACGGGGAAAATGTAGCCGAACACTACCGACAATTACTACCGACTCGCTGGGAACACAATGGTTGAGAGTGGTGGTGGTGGTGGTGTGCCTAGGCTACCTACATGTCCTCTATCCGGTGATATGGGAAGGATCAGAAAGAAAAAGGGAAATTGTCCCAAAGAGTCTTTCTGAAGATATCTCCCTTCTTAGGCTACTTTCCCCATATGCTTTCAGGCATACATTCTGGATAGAGAACGTAAGGGTTTCTTATACGGTGGTTGGAACATAGTCAATGATGTTGTTGTTATTACGTATTTTTGGAGGTCCGTAAGATGATACTATTGGAAGAAAGATGCTTTTCCTCCTACTCAAAGAGATTATCTTTCTTTTCTCGCTATCAAATTGACTTTTGTCTTTGTATCACTTCTTATGTCCCCCTCGTCCTCTTTCCCTTGCCACCGTTCCTTCTCTTTTTGTGCTTTCCCCTTTTCCCCTCATTCCAAACCTCTTTTATGCATGTATATTTTTTTTTCATTTTACTCTTGCCTTTGTTTTTCGGTCATTGCACATTTTTTCCCTGTCTCGTAATTAAGTGGATGGGGATATTAACTACGACTTTTGACTGCTTTATTCAAAAGTGCAAAGTGCAGACTGCTGTCTAACTATAACTTGCTTTTTATGTCTGTCATGTAGTTTCATAAGTCATGCAGGTCACAACAAATTTGATTTTAACGTATGAGTCTGATGTATAATTTAAGCCATTATTTCCTACCCGATTTTATAGAAATTCTAGTTTGAATGAGTATCGGAAACAAGTGGATTTGCCAAATGGAGAAGTGCTGCTTATTATTGACCACTGGATACCACAATCGCGAAACACAAGTCAGCTTTTCAGAAGGAGAGAAGCCAAGAGTCACGGCCGACACGTCAACCTCCCTTCGAGAAAATTTCCCTTGATATGTTGATTTTTCATGTTCTATTAAAATACACTTAAATAATAATTCCATAACTCCTTATACTGCTCATTGGTTGCGGTCTACTGGATCTGTGCTCGAGAGCATATGCGTGTTGTGATAATAATTTACCTGCTTCTGCACCTTCTGTCGCCTTTCATCCCTTTTCAGATATATTCATTCCCTACTTTTCATCTATTTATGTATGAATCTAATTAAAACTTTAATTTATTACGGCATTGAATCAACTCTGTTCAATCCCCTCCAGCTATACCTTCTCATTTCTATAACAAACATTAACACCGGTCTAAAAATACGATGACTCCAATGACAAGTTCATTTCAAGAAATTAAACTCCGCTAAAAATAAGGTATAATTAGCTTGGAGGGGAGCTCACTAGAAATCCCTTGTAGTATGACAGCTTTATTACTGTGCAGTTTCCCCCTATTGTTTATGCAAAAGAAATATAATTTTGCGAAAAAGGGTTCGTTTTTCTCGCTCTCCTCTGCTCATGTTCTCTCCCAGCTACGTCATTCAGAGCACATGGTCATCCCCGTCAGCATAAAAAAGACATGTATAGCTAACTATAAAATTTGCATTTTGATAACTTACTTTATTTTACACTTTCATCATTTCACGCTCCCTCCTCATCCTGACCGACCATCAACTTTCTACCTGAAATTGTTAGATGAGCCAGATGACACTTGTCTGAAAAAAAGGCTCGATTCATACACACGACCAATGTTAACTCACTCGCATGCTTTCATTTTACCAAAAGCTCCGCAATTCAGAAACTGCCGACTTTTCTCTCTGTCGTCACCAGCGCACGTCTATCCCTATTAATAATTCTCTACCTTGATAATAATAATAAAAATTATTAATACCTATTTCTCCACTCTGTCGTTTCTCATACTAATATTCTGCCTCTTTTGTCGTAAAATGTTCCGTACGTGGTGGTGGAGCGGTGTTGCTTCCACCACTTGAGCTTGTGGTGGTGATGATGCTGACTATGAGTCTTTGCTCAAGTAAAATGCGTTGACGATGATGATCATCATGATGGTGTATAGTATAATGCAAAATGCAATATAGTAATAAAGTTGTCATAAATTCCCACCGTCATCATCATCCCCACCGCCGTCGCCGCTTTCACCTGGACGACATCCCACCAACACGTATGTGTTGTAGGGAACAGTGATTCTTTTTAATTTTAATTGGCTTTCTTCCTGCCTCCTAATATTTTTAAGGAAGAAAAATCTCCGCGGTTTCCTGTAATACATAAATTACTTGCTATTTTCTATTACATATGTACGGTGCCACTTTGCATTGGGCTACGCTTAGCATTGTATGGATTTGCCATTACTAACACCATGCATCCAACAGGGAAAGCTAATAACCAGTGCAAAATGTTTGTTTTTTTTTCTAAAAAAAATGTGGAGAAAGATTTCAGGAAACGAAAAGAAGCATAGCTTTTCTAGCTTGCGTTGAAGTAACAAACCCAGGAATAGGTACCATGTGCGACTCATTCTCTGGAAAGGGAAGTTCCCATCCCAAACCAAAACCAAGTGGGAAGGCTTCAGCTAGTTCATATAGTAGCAGTGGATATAGCCAATGTGACTTTGTCTCCTCAGCCCCCACCGCCGCTAGCACCTGACTCTGGTCGTATTGAAAAAGGAAACGAGCCTGGAAAAAATCATGTCATGCACCACCACCATAATCACGAACACCAGCACGACTCCTTCCCTTTTACGTTTACAGTTCGCCTCCTCGACTTCTCGTCATAACAATAATTATAATTATAGTAACGATAATGATAATCATAGTCGTAATAATAATTACTTTACTGGTAGGTACTTTCGCACTGTTCCCATTCCCCCTAACGCTAAACTAACTAAAACAATGTGTCTCTTCCTTTTCCTCCATCTGTTCCTCCATGGTTGTGATTATGATGATGATGTAATGTTAAAACAAACAAAAACAAAGTGGAGGGAGCCTAAAACCTAAAAAAAACGTCTTTCTATAATAAGGAGAGAGAAAAAAGATACGAAAAAGGAGCATAATATATTTCTCCCGAAATATTTTTTTGCATGGAATAGTTAATACTGTAGTGGATATATACTGTACATGGGCTATGCTGGTTCCTGGTCTATGATTTCCCTTCCTTTTTTCTACTTTTTTTTCGCAAATTAAATTTTATGCGAACAAGCATCAGCATCAGAAACTAACTTGTTTTTTCTTCACTTCATCTCACATTTTCCCCTTTTTTGCTTCTTAGCCTTAGTCCTCCATTATGAATGGTGGTATTCCACGGAACTGTAATATCTGCTGAGTATATTGAAGGGGTAACCTAGTCTAAGGAGGAGAATGTGCTAGAGTTTAAAAAAATGAGATGGCAATTTGCTTTCCTTTCTTGCATCGTCTTTTCTCTCCTCTGTTATATTATATTGCTTTAGTAATATAGTTAAACAAGGGGGGAGAGGGAAGAGGAGGAAAAAAAAGTACACACAAGATGCAGTGCAGTGATGGCGGTGGTAGTAGAAGTAGTTAGTAATCAGATGGTCATATATCTCCCTTGCTGTCTGTGTATATGAGATTCCACCCGGAGCGTTGGAATGCAATAAATTTCTCTCTCTCGTTCTGCATCTCTGGTAATGGTTATTCTAAGTAAAGCTCTTCTTGCTCTCGTTTTTTCCCTATGCACTCAGCCCGCTCCCTTTCATTTTCGTAGGTTGGGTTCCCCTCAGTTAAAGTAGTAAAAATGTAGTTGAGGAGGCACGGCGATGATGACGGCGGTGGCGATCCTCTTTTTTAACGCTCTCCCAAGCTCCACTTTCCAGTCTTCCTCCACGAGTCTAGAGCGCATTATAGGAGTCGATATTATGATAGGGAGATATCCTCCTACGGACTATTATTATTATCGCAGAAGTAAAATTGGGTTTATCCATGAATTACGGATCGTGTTTGCTCTGAAATTCATTGCGTATAAAAGAGCCAATGCATTGCGTACCCTTAGACTCCTTTTTAATGGCTTCCAGTATCTGGATGAGATGAGAAGGAGCTCTATCCAGAAGCAGAGCAACCCTCCCCTCATTCTGCACTACTTAACCGGTGTTAAGGGTTACCTACTTAACCTGAACGAGAATGGAATGAGTGCATTCAATTCAAACGTGTTCCGCTGAGTAAAGGTACTGCTGAGGGGCTTTTGCGAATACTCCCTTGATTCGATACATGCATCTATTTATTACTCTACATTGATTATTTAAAGTAATGACTGTTTAACTTGGCCCTTTTCTTGGCACCACTTCTTCGGCTCTTGAGAGCGGAGCCTTAAAGCTGAAAGCAGGCCTATAAAAATAAGTCTGCACTCATAATATCAGACTTATCGGAACTTACTTTCCTCCTATTTTTTAGCACCATTTCCATTTCACTTTAAAGCCGAGTCTCTTTCCACTGCAAAATTTCACTCCGTCTTCGATATTATGGCTATGCTATGGGTTGAAAAAAAAAATATTCGGCAGCTACAGAACCAGCATGTTCAGGCTTTTAAATAATCTGAGGAAGAAAAGCTATCAATTCTTCTCTCACTACAGTTCAGAGGAGAAAAAAACTGATGTGTGTGCTCCATATCCATGGCGCGAGAGCATCTCGTTGACAATGAGGATGGTAAAACCTGGTCACGTAGCATATATAAAGCAGGGGAAAGCGCAAAGCCAGGTATCAGCTTTTTACTTTCACTCCCTTTGGCTCCAATGACTGGGGACGAGTATTTTGGGGAATGGGAGTAATTAGCCCTCTTTCCCCATCCCGTTTTCTCCATCTTTCTTGCTCAAGTTCACACATTACGTTTTTGATACATAACTGTAGATTAACTGGGACGCTAGTAAAAAATATCGCTAGTGGATATTTCTTCCTAAGAAAGAAACATTGCGACAGGCCTGGAAATAAGTAAGATGGGGATAACACATCTATAGTTCTAGAATGGAATAAGGTAGCAATAGGTAAGCAAGGAATTTATCCAGGGAGGAATTATTCAACTGATATAGGTAGCTATATAAAATACAGAAATTCGTTGGACGATCATCATCATCATCATGGATGGGTAGATAGATGAGATGAAGGGAAGGAGGGATAGGAGGTAGGTACAGGGGAAATGGGCTATAATTCTCAAAAAAAGGAGGACTTTGGAAGAATAAGGAAGAGGAACAAGTAGTTTTCTTTTTTTCAAGTATCATCAGACGACGACGACCATGATGATGATGATGATGTAAGTGATCTCATGAATTTTTTCGTGCGTTCATTCATTCAGACACACATAAAAAGTGAGGAAGAGAGAAACGAGTCACATATAAAAGTGTAAGCAGTTTTTCGTATCATCATCATACATATACGCTCCTTCCTCATCATATCAATTAAGGAATTGAACTGAATCGGCAAAAATAAGAATAGCTACAGAAGCGATTTCGCAGAGGAAGGTCTAGAGGGAAAAAAATGGGAAGAGTGTAATTAGTATGCCATACAACTCGCGGCGTTCTTTGTGAAAAATATTGGGCTATTAAAAAGTAATTTAATTTAATTATTTTTGGAGCACGAATACCCCTCCTTTTGTGGCGAATCATTACTATTCATGGGTGAAATGGTGAGATGCAGGGTTTACGAATTCGGGGGACATGAATGGATAACTGTTTTTAATGGGGGTTTACTAACGTTTCGGATGCTAATGTTTGTGGCTGCTGATGCGTTCTGATGACGATCATCTTATGATTGGAGAGCTGTGTATGTAGATATGAGATGATAGATGTCTCAAAAGTTATGGATGCCATACAAGATTTTTTTTTGAATTGCTAAACTAACTTTTTGAGTATTTTTTTACAAAAAAAAACTATTTTATGGAAGTCATCCTTGGCGACACGATACCTTCTACTTACCATACCGAGTAATGAAAGTCGAAGCTACACATTAGAAGCTGAAGTTGCCACTCGAGTCCCACAAATTATTGAGCCGTATCAAATTAGAAAATTTTTTAATTAATTTTCCAAATTTCTTAAGAGACCTGTTTTAAAAAAGTTGTCAACCGAAAAAATTTAATGAGTAAGTTTTTAATTCTTTAAGCTCAGTTTGTAAAGTCCTTGTGAAAATTATTATGTCATGTCATCAATTGGGAGAAAGGACAAGAACTCGAGCGTACTACTGGAGCCCAAATGGATTGAGAACTGAAGGGCCTACAATTAGAATGCCATGCTTACCTGTAAATGAAACGTGTACGTTTCAATTTTTATGCGTCACAAATTCCCAAGTGAACTGGAATATTTTGAAGGAACATGGACTATATATATGTGGCATAAAGCATAGAATACTCCTTCCTCACCGAACGGTGAAACGCGTAGGTTTGGTTCGTATCACAAGCAGAAAGCAGATGTCGAAAGGGAATCAGAAACAGTCAGAGTCATTAGAAAAATTAGCTAGTAAAGCAAGAAAGACAAAGGAAACATTCTTTCATCATACTCACCTCATTTTCAATGAAGGTTTGGAGCAAACCTCCAGTCCTCCATTTCAACAGTATCAGTTTCTCATTATTTTCATCACTCTAATAGATTAGAAGGAAGCGCAAGGGAAATGAGGAAACTGTAATTAATGGTAGATGTATTGTGAAACTATAGAAATGATATGATGACTAGGCTAGGATGAGGTGCCGCGAAGGAAACAATAAATAGGAGTTTTTTTTATATTAATAAAAACTATAATTGTACTCGGAATACATAAACACAAGCTGTGAGGGAAATCATTAGCGCAATATTTTGCTGGATATGTACTCCTATTCCACAGCCTACTTCCAGTCACTCCAGTTTTTTCCGAGCAATGATAATCCAATCTAGCTGGGGAAAAGTGAGACGAGTCTGATAATGATGTGGAAACAACTAGTGAATGGGCCTGGGCTTTCGATTCATGTCATTCCTCAATCCTACATTTAGCATTTCAAGCGAAATAATACATGCAAAGCATAATAACGAAATTTTAAATTTGTAATAGAAATGGATACTGTTTTCAAGTTAGCCACTACCCCAGAGGGTGATTTCTCTTTGTACGCGTTGACCAATTTTCTACGATTTTTGCACAAAGCTAAAGGTACTATAATGCTCAATGTGACGGCATTAACTGTTTTCTGAGACGATCCGGTGACCGGAAGTTGTTCAGAGGTCAGTATTTTTTAAATGTCAAGATATATCAAGATATAGGATCAAATAGAATGACTTAGTAGTGTATGTCAAATTTGTGTTTATGTTATACTATTATCCTTATTGAATTCAATAAAATACCCTCCCACTTCATAGTTTATTTCGCAAACTCTCAAATCGATCCTCAGATATTAGATCAAGGACAGTAACATGCCTACGCACAAGTTCTATTTTTATTTGCGCTACACTCCCTAGGTACCTATCTGAAATGTATATGGAATAAGGAAAACAATAACAGGAAATACCGAATCTGTGAGAGTTTTTATGAAAACTGATACATGATCCTTGATCCCAAA
This sequence comes from Lepidocyrtus paradoxus, assembly GCA_034696885.1. NCBI lineage: Eukaryota > Metazoa > Arthropoda > Collembola > Entomobryomorpha > Entomobryidae > Lepidocyrtus > Lepidocyrtus paradoxus. The sequence continues at coordinate 7,694 of JAQGAH010000194.1, read as the reverse complement.
TGATACGAATGGCAAGAAAGGATGATGGGAAAAGTCACCTCTATTTCACCTCCAAAGGTAAGAAAATACGGGATGTAAGCAGAAGGGGGTTAAAATATTGGAGTGAAAATCCAATTAAGATCCAGTTTGTTTGTCATACTCGTCCCCACGTCACTTTTCCTCCTTATAATGGAAATTTGATTTCCTCGCCATATCCTACAAACCCAAACTTCTCTCGTGTTCCCTTCCAAATAAATGCTCACCCGCTCTGTGTCTAACGCGATGGAGTATAACTCTTGCTCGACTTCTTCATAAATTGCATGAATATGTAATGTAATAAGATATCAGATGAAATACAGAAAAAACTTCTGTTTTTTTCGCAATGAATGATTCATCCGATCAACAGCAAGTTGGGAATAAAGCAAAAAAGTACTCTCCCTTTGACTTAATCAATCAAGACTTGAGCATCTCAAGAATAATATACTCAATTCTACATACATTCATCCTTTTATCTGCAAATCGTATTTTGAATTGCTATAAAAGGAGTATATAAGTATTTATATATCATTTTTCTTCAAATCCATCCAGCCAACGGCGCAATTCCAGTTCCAAAGCCCAATTATAACTGGGCTGATTAAACTGAGGATGAATGTTTTCCAGCTCATGTCGAAAATAAAAATTACATCATGATTCATGAATGTGTTGCTAACGTATTGGGGATTGGATTGCACAAAATTCTCCTCTTGATAATAACTCAATGACTAATGTCACTTCATATTAATGCATCTGTTCAGTGGTGGTGTGTTGACCAGTGTCAGTGTCAAAAGTAACACTTACGGTTCACATTTAATATTTATTCTCCTTGTTTTTCATAATTACAGACCAATCTATCAACGTCGTTGTGTGCTATCTCTTTCCATGACTGTGTTGTATACATGCTCATTATCATTAAAGATTCACCAGAACTTGGGGCCACTGATATTCATTGAATTAACATCCTTAGTTAATAAAACATTCCGTTATTTTAGGTTTTATTAGTCCAGACCTTATTTGCTTAATTCATCCCATCTCATTTAAAAGTTTACAAGTGAAGCATGTGCTATCATATCTTCTCAAATATGACATTTCCTCCAATAACTGGAATTATCATCATCCCAACTTGTCCCCGTTTCTTCCATGAATAGTGGCGAGTTGATGACTAAATAATTATAATATTTAATGAATGATATTGTTCGCTTAACTGTACGTATTCAATATTTATACTAATTAATGTAGTTTCTTCATGAGTATCACCCTGCTACGTTATAAGCAGCGGGGATAATCCAGCCATGAGAATATTTTGTTGGACATGGTCATTATAAAGTGAATAAAATTTTAAGCTTATGTACAAACAGAATGAATCCTTCTGACATCTTTATCTCTCCTCTTCCTTCCTTAATCATGGCATTTCCTCTCGCACCAGTTTACTTGACAATTTGACATTGACTCATCATCTTTTCGTCGTCCCTTCTGCTGCGCATTATCTCAAGACTTTGTTTGCCCTATCCGGTTTCCCATTCTGTGTAGTTTGTTAATTTATATAAAAAATATACTAAACTGTAACATTTACCAAAAATTAGCAAACGTTCACGCATTTCCACCCTCTGAAAGGATGTTATAATAATAATAAATATAATAATGAATAATAAATAGGATGAAAATGAGTATGCTAAAAAAACTTTGGAGACTTTAACAATCGTTTCGTTTATGTTGTCATCATAAATAATAGAGCGTGTTTTCCTCGCTTCCTTCCCATAACTGAGGTGGAAAAAGGAGTACTGGACGGAAAACATGATGAAAGCAAACTCGGTCCCAATCTTCATCCCATCCAGTACCGCACCGCACAACTGCTGTCAATTGAATGGGATGATGACAACGTTTTGTTTGACAACTTCAGCTTTAGCGGGTCGCAACCGTGATCAGCGTCCCCAACATTGTTCATATTACATCATCCCTTTTTCTGATTAAAATATACAAAAAAACTGTCCCCCATTCCTTCCAACTTATAGTTTTGGAGAAGGACACTTCTCTGAATGGTGTGGGCCTTATGGTCCTCAGCCACACTGGATGATTACATGATGTCGATGTGATGTAATGATAAGCTGCATAATAATAAAAAATAATATTTTTATGCCTTGATGCTCATGATGATGATGATGATGCATCTCAGGTTGATGATAATGATGATTGAGTGACATACCATGAAACCATAAATGAATGTATATGACTGCAGGGTTTACAAGCACTGATGTGAGCTTAAAATAAGATAAGTTATTTTTCCATCCCTACATTATTCATCCTCTCATTGAGAATAGAGGTGTTGTTCTTAACACTTGAAAAGTATAAAAGTAAGTATTACGCTTGGATGGTTTTGTTAACCTATCAATATGCTGGTATGGACATGGTATCCTTATCCAGCAGCTACTGCACTACCACTCTAATAGTCTGGTTCTGGTTTCATGTTTTTTTTAAAAACCCATTCATTCTTACATTCATCCATCCATGCGGAAATGACAGAGTGGGCCCTTCACAATTGACAAAAAGGGATTTTTCCCTCTAATTGTGTCCTCAACACCTCCTCGTTGAAATAATGGCATTTCTATTCCGGGGGAGAAGGAAGAGTTGCTGATGCTATTAGTATTGTGCTCAAACTCAAAATGTAGCAAGTTCCGGATCCGAATACCTTTTTTAGAAGGGATGAATCCAGAACCGATGTTGGCTCAATCCAGATCACATTATTCTGTACTCATTCCAATTGTACACATTTTATCAATCTTGAATATATGCATTCAAAGTGCCGAGAAAGGGATTGGATTTTAATCCATTTCCCCATTTTGTTGTTGTCCCGTACATATGGCAACTGCTAATGCATAATACACGGTTTAGTGCACTCACCATACAACCACTTATCTAAGCCCGTTCTACTTTTTTATAATTGTAATATACTTTAATTGTCCTTAACATTGTCACAATCATATCCTCCTATCATCACCAACCAGTGTCGATATATGGAATATCGAGGAGTAAAATAGTGGATTTAAAGTGGCCTCACGTTCCCTTCGTCCTTGTCATCATCAACATCATCCTTACTATTGTAAATTGTAGCAATACACAAGCGAAATAAAAGGCTCTGCAGACAATAACTGCGTAAAAGAAACCTACTAAAAGAGAAAACAGCTTTTCACTCCAACCCCTTGTCTCTCTAGCACACATCCTTATTTGGCAACCGCTCATGGTGGAATTGTTGGTGGATGATGATATGACCCTTTATGCATGGCCATGTTATGTTCGTACTTCAAGTGTAAAAGCTGTTTAATGGGAATAAATAATGATTCCATTCTCCACCATTTCAATAATATTATTCATCACTGGAAAGTCAGTGATGTGTACAAAGAGAAATTACTTTATTTAATTGCAACTCCTCGATCCAATCGCTTGATAGGGTGGTGGTGGCGCTGTACGGTTGTTGAGGGGAAGGGGAAATATTTCCAGAGGAAAAAAAACTTTTCTCCTTCTCTGTACAAGCGATGGTGATGGTGATAACGATGATGATGATTAGTTAGCATTCAAACTATAAAGGGTTAATTGCATCCAACAGAGGAAGGAAATCAGGCCAGTGTCTGTAGGAGAGTGGAAAGGGGATTGGTAAAAAACGACACAGTTTTTTTCCCAAAATAGCACCGTAAATTTAGTTTTGTTTGCTTGTGTCATAGATTGCTAACATTTATTTACACTTTAGTTTCAGCACAGCTAGCCCCACCATTGTTTTTCCCCGACTGTGTCCTCTCTCCTGCTGTGACTTTATAACTCTTAATGGACATTGGGAAGGAACCGTTTTTTTATTCCCTTTTCTGCATACATCACACTACAGTTGGTAGTATTGCATAGTTGCATTTTACAATCCGGAAGAGCATATAAAAAACCAAGTGTGTTCTGTTGCCAAGGTGGAGAGTATATTAAGTAGGATGACGGTTAACTGCAAAGAGTGTTAAGTAGAGGAACCCCGACCTAAAGGCTGAATGAAGAGGCCCCATCCATTTTAATTAGAGCTGTCAAAAAGTGTAAATTAGATTTCGGCCTTGACTTGCTTACTTCCAGAGATTAGTCCAGACAACGATCCGATCCCGTTCCTGATCATTATCATTGATAAAAGGAGGAGAGAGCGGGATGGAAACGGAAGCGAAACTGTGAAAACTCTTACTCATTCCAGATAATGCAGCTATAATAAAGCAAATACGGGGAAAGGGACTGATCTGATCAGAAATGTGAACTCTGCCCGCTTCAGAGGGGAAATGAGGAGGAGGGAAACCTAGTTAGGTGGAAGCACCATCAATGCACTTTGAAAAAATTAAGTATTAACAGCTGCCCTTTATCCATTATTATTTGTATTGTTTTCTCCTCTACCCCAACAATAACATAATGCTCCCATTCAATCAGCACTATCGTTGCTGATGCCACCGCTCTCCTGATGAAAGGAAAGTGAAAAAGGTGGCTAATAAAGTAAATATTGGAATCATGCCGTGCTCCTTTCAACACAGGAAGCCCTAGAGTCAGTCTGTCAGGCACCCGCACAAGCCCCAACCAACCAACATAACACGACCAACAAAAACAATACCTTTTAAATAATAATGCCCAGCCCAGGAAAAAAAATCGTATTTAAAACAAAGTCAAAATGCCACTCTCGTTTTTTCTCCACACTCGATTATTATTAACACGCATATTTATTTCTCTCAGCTTTTCTGCTCGGTTGAAAAAATAATGTAATTTTCTCCCAACAAACTCACAATCACTATTTTACTATTAACCTATTCATTATAAAAAAAGGAACGAGGGAGCCAAAGCTAATATTTTAGTTTTCAACTGTTATCTTCCACTTATTTCAGATCAGGGACGTAGATTTACGATAGAGTAGTTAAGCTCTGGAGTGATATGGAGACATAGTCATAGTCCTATCCCAGTTGGCTTGATATAAGCTCATTTCTTCATTTCCAGCTATAGCGGCCTGCATAAGCTGGGAAAGGAAAAGTAATTCTGTTCTTTCCTTAAAAATTTCTCTTTACTTCTTGATTCAAGTAATAAAAAAAAGAATAAATCCTCATTGTAATCGACAAGCATATAAAGGCGAACTTTAAAAAAAAATCATCTCCCTTTTAATACATGCACGCACCTCAAAAGGAACATGCATATGAACTGCATGCAACGTCTTTACAAAGTTGTGTATGAAGTGTTTGATTCGGTGTTTGCGTGTCTTGGAGCCCCCAACCTTTCTTAGGAGTTTAAAAAAAAGCCGTCCTATTCATCTTTTGAGCAGTGGCCGGTAACTCATTCCAGTCAACAGCTATAAAAGAGCCTGTATATATGGTTTTTTTTTTCTTCGGGGTCCCGATGTCATTGTCAGATTTTATCCTAAACTGCCAGCGACGACGACGACTAGTCGCATAATCATTATGTTTATTCCGTTTTTTCATTTTGCAAAAACCTCTTTGCAAATATGAAGGAAGTGGCAACTTCGGGATTGAATTAACTCGTTCCTATTATATACTCATAAATATAAGTAAACAGCTATTGTGCTGGCGTTATAGTAGCTAAGCAATCCTTTTATATTTTGTGTACCTTCCCCTCTCCACCGTTTTTGCAGTGATTTTCACAATCAGCTCGTAATGATTTCGGTGGAGGGCAAATAAGCGTTAATTCCAGTTTGCTAAAAATGAAGTTTTTTCCCCTGCTTTCTCCTGCCCCATTTCCAACATGGGGAGAGGAGAGAGGAGAGCTAAATTTGATGAATTGTTTTTACGAGTGCGTGTCCATGTCCCTTGTTTTCTGCATTTCACTACACTTTCATGAGCCTCTGCCAGTGTAATAATAAGTAATATATGTTGTAAGTAATGGGGAACAATTCGCGAAATGTAGGTATGAATGCATGCATGCATGTTCGTAATTGCTTACTTTTTTATCCCCCGTTATCATAATCTGAGCTCCACCGTTTACAACGACATTTCGTCTCCATTTGGCTCCCTGCCTTTTGCTCATTATTCCTTGGAACTTGTAATGGGGAAAATCTTTCTCCGGTGTATTTATTTATTCTGGCACTATGAGTGTGAATGTGAAAATTGGGTTGGAGTTGGTTTTTTTTTTTTCAAACTATTAAAAGGGAGCCTAGAAGCTTATGAGTCAGTTCATTTACCACCATCCTCAGATATATTCCCACTGCCATTTTAATAATCATAATGGCTCATCAATCAACACCCATCAACGTGGAAAAAAGGAAGGAGCATGTTTTTATAAAAATAAATTCCTCTGAAAATAAAATAGCAATATGAGCGTTGTCTATCGTCCACAGCCACATCCACCATAAAAAATCAAACCGCTTCCATCCAAGACGCAGGGAGAGCCAGCTGTATTGAATCCAAACGGGGATGAATGAGAAGGGCTAGGGAAAATATTTATGCAACTTTCATTCACCACTCAGTCATTCATTCAGTTATTCCTTTTGTTATCAGTATTGTTGCAACTGCTGTTAAAAAGCATGGGATCTGAGATGGAATCCTCTCTGCCATCATCAAAGAGGGATACTCTATTGGCATTGTTGTAACGCGGTTCGGGTTCTTTTTCTCGGTGGCAGTGATACATCATCCTCATCATCAGAAATGCTTCTTGTGGCACGCGGAGAAATTGAATTTTATGAATCATCATCATCAACATTAACATCAGGAGAGGAAAATTGGCGTCATCAACAGTGCCTCTCATACATAGTCACATTTTTTTTGGCTCAAGCTGATAATGATGAGAATGAATCATATGAATTCAATGAATGGATAGCGTTCGCTTGTCTAAAAAAATATTTATTACTAGTTTTTTCCTACTATCAGTAGGTATGTATTACTTACTATATACTACCATATAAAACTTCTTTTTTGATCTATTCATTTTGTATTTCAGTTTTTTTGCAGTTGTTGTAAAGTAAAGTGAAATCCGGATTGGGAACGGATAGGGCGAATATTTTCTTCGCTGTTTTGTACTAAAATCATTCACAATTTCTTTAAGTAATGCACGTATTCTTTCATTTCGATATTGTGTTTTGTGCATCACCATTGTCATCGTCATATCAATTCTTTCACTTTTCTCATCAGCCACGACAATGTTAGTTTCTTGGTGGAAAAAACCCAGATGGTGAGGATCCATATCAGACTGAGTAAATGTGGGATATCTTATACTGCGTAGGTACATATATTCATCCTGTGATGAATGCAATAAAGCCACCGAAACGGATACAAAAAAGACACATTTCCTTAGCAATCTGAGTGGCAAAGTGCAGCATTATTTCTTGTCCCTCTGGACACATGCATTGAATTGATAGTTTTTTTGTTGCCTACACCGATTGAAATATTTTCCTTAGCCAGAGAGAGAATGAAACGGGAGGAGGGAGCTGAAAAAAATATTGAATCCGGAACCGTCTGTTCCACAGCATACGATGGCGTTTCAAGAATAGATGTCATTTATGAAGTTTTCCATTTCTTACAACCATACACGTACTCCAAAGGACCTACAATTTTGTATGCAGGTAGAATACATATGCATTGGTGTCCATGCAAAAAATTATGTTGGTAGCTTATCCCGTTTTAGAGTTATAACAATTTGAGTTTACACCCAAAAAACCGAAAAAGTGGGTGCAAGCT
>JAQGAH010000193.1:0-63130 GCA_034696885.1 Lepidocyrtus paradoxus | reverse complement strand
TCTTATGCTACAGCATTGTTTAAATCCATGGTTTCTTGTTGTCCATCATCTTAGGCTTAGTGACTTATAGAGAAGATGGTTTGTAGCCCATTAGGTTTTTTATACGAATGTAAAAACCAGCACTAACCACGTTCTCTATTTTATATTTACTTTTTTTTTCCAAATGCCGAATGCAATGTTCAAACGAATCCAACTTGTCATCTTACCCTTCCATCTGAATCTGCGTATTTACATGAGACACATCTACATATATTAATTTATCTTTTACTTCTCAATTAAGACTTATTCATATTTCCAAGACCTAGTCAAAAAACATAATTTTAAGAAGGATATTAACCTCACGTTTGCTTTGATTCCTGGCATTTCAATTGAGCTTCCTCAATCCCCATGGAATTTACCACTCTTTCATATGCATATACTGCCATGTAAATAAGCATCATCATCCACAAAATCATCAACCCTCTAAACTTTTTTATTCCCATAGAAGAAACGTGTGTCTGGTAAACGAGCAAGGAATGGAAAAAAGTCCTCCCATATTTTTTATGAAATATTGCTAATATTTGAACCATCTTGGGAGATAAATATATCGATCTTGTTTCGAGTTTTAAAATTTTGGTATGTAGTTCATTTGGTATTTGCAAGCAAATCGGAGTGCAGATTTTAAATTGTGGTTCAAGCAAAGAGGAAGGCTTAGCTATTATGGGGCCACAGAAGGTCAACGTGGTCCTTATTTTCGTACTATGCTGCCTGGAGAATGTGTTGTTGTTGGAACTCCTTGCTGGTTCATTATGTAAGAAAGATCATTATCACATATTTTATTTCATCAGATTCTCCCCAACAAAGTCAAACATAAGTGCACACTTTCACTCTGACAGCATCACAGCTCTATCTCTCCAAAAGTTATACAACCGTTAGTGGAACGCGGACTGGAAGTTTGATGGCCCAAGCGATGCTCGTCTCTCATTCCAAGCTCATTAAAGGATGTGCCATCTACAGTGCACGTAGGTTGACTTTCAAACAATTCCAAACTCATCTCGACCAATTGTACCTACTAATTTTTCTTCTATTATTACGTTTAGCATTTTATCGATGTGGCCCTGCAACCGGCAACATCGCAGACTTTGCCCGCTTGTGCTCGAAAAACTCTCCGCTTGGGATAGATGAGCAGCATAGCGTTGATGATGTTGTCAGCGATATAGAGTCTTATCTAACAAATCATTTAATTGATGATGTACGGCACCTTAGGAATAGCTACATCTATCTCTATGCTAGTCTGCAAAGTACAAATTACAGAGCCGGTATCCGAACACAAATTATTTATTGCAAGAAAATTGAGGTGTACAAAAACATTTAGCTTCTCTGCAATGAATTGCCATTTGGAATTTTTACAGATCAGCAATTGGATGTCATTGCGCTGTATGAACGTTACCTGAGCTCTCCATATTATATTAAAACACGAGTTCAAGACATAGACGAGCACAGTGTGGTGGATGTAAATTTTGTACCAAAATCATTCACTAAAAATGCAAAGATGCTTTCTATAATTTTTATAATGACATCCTCCTGAATACTTTTTACAAGACCAAGGATGCAGAGCGCTACCAATCAGTTTGTCCAAGTATGCCAGAAATGGACGGGACAGTGTCAAAAAGTTGTGCGGATATGTCTGCTCCAGCGGAAGCTTTAGAGTTCCTGCTGGGAAAATATATTCCATTTGTGAATCCATTTTACCGTAAGATGATAAAAAGCACGCTGATAAATAACTAGAACCCAAGTGGGTAGCTTGTTTATTTAATTGCCCATTTCCTTTCGATTTCAGCTATTCACCGATATCTCCATTTGGAGCCCTTGAACTCGTTCGACCAGACAGAATTCACAGTCGATCTGGAGAAAGCAGGGCTGGATGACGTTGGCTACTATTATGTCCCTCGGCAATGCCACGGTAAATCGAATTCTTATGGAAGTGGTTATAGGAAGCCTTGTCTACTACATATTTACTTTCATGCTTGCGCACAAGGAAGGTATGTATGGGATCATTTTCATTCATTCATTCAACTAAATTTGGCTACGCAATGCGAAAACAGTTTGCTAAAGAAATATCAAGTCAGATAATTACTCATTTCCAGAGAGTTCCAAGGAACAGGCCATGTTTTAAGTTCTAACTACCTTGAAATTGCCGAACTGAACAACATAGTAATGCTGTTCCCACAAGCCCTATCAAGTGAGAATAATCCAAGGGGGTGCTGGGATTTTGTTGGATGGACTGGTCCACAATACGGTGTGCAACTAAATATTTTGAATTGCATTTGCATAAAGTTACTTAAAGTGACTTAAAGAAATGGCAACTACGACCTCATTCTGATTGCTTGTTAAAAATATGTTTAGCAACAAAGGCCGGCCCACAAGTACAGGCTGTATGGAGAATGATAGAGCGACTGTTATACCTCCCACGAGAAAATCCCAAACCATACTCATCATCCCCGGCACCTACGCTAGGCCGAGCAAAAGGAGCTGACACGAGCGCTTCGTCTAACACGAGTTCACGTCCTACCAGTTCAAGTAGTAATGGTGGCTATTATAATTACCGCAATAGTTATACTAATCGCTTAGGAATCCCCAGTTTACACATATATGGTGGAACAACGCCGACTTATAGAATCTTACCTTACCCTCCAATTCCTTATAATGCTAACATGAACAAAGAGAAAGACACGAAGAAAGCCCGGTGGATAAATGAGAAGGTGCTCTAAGTTGACTGCGGAATTGTCAAAAGTACCTAATTTGCCTAATAACATATTACTATAAAAAGTACAAAAAGTTCAGTTTCTGTCATCTATCCACAAATGATATGAATTAGATGGTGATGGTAGTGAAACTAGAACAAAGTACTTTAAAATTGTTTCGAGTGACAAAAGAGCATATATGCATGAACTGTTTCCGTTATTCATTAGTCTGTTATAGCTTTAGATAAAGTTAATATTTTCCCATGTTAAGAGAACATATATTGAAGAAAATGTGAAATATTTAGAAAGGTATTTACACTGGAATAAAGATGAAGCTGGTTATACTTATAGGTTTCTTATGTTCTTCAATTTCATCCCAATGTGGTAATTTAAGATGTTAACAATGTCATGCATCATATAAGGGGCCTTCCATACATTCCTCATATTTACTCATCTTTCATGGGTGGAGGGCGAGGGCTAAAATCCTGAATGCATATTAGTATTCTTCTAATACAAGGAGAGGGGGTCACGCAATGACGCAATAATAACAGTATGTGGATGGCTCATAAATATTATGCAGAGTCTGGTGTAAGTATAGTCAACGTATGTAAATGATATTAGACAGCTCACAAAAGATGTGAATTGGTTTGCATATTCTACACAACCGACTATGGAAGGAAGAACTATAATCAAGACTTGCTTTAAAAGTTTCCCTCTAACTGAACCGAGATATAAGATATATTTCAGTTTATGCCACATCATTCAGTCGTGTCAGCATCGTAGAAATCCACCACATAAAATGGCAGATTCATCCCAGTCCGGTTGCACAAGTTCGTCAGTCAGTGGCAATACCTCCTGTCGGAATCAAACTTTTCAACCGTCACAATCCACAATGTCCCTCCATGATGTTACAGAAGATCACCAAACTGCAGGTAAGATATTTTCCAGAACGTTTACAAAGCCCAGTTGAATTGGACCCTTGAAGGTGGAATACTTACTTATCTAACCGATTTAATTATTCGAATTACAGGCCCAAGCAGAATTATACCCGGTTTGCCAACAATGAATCAGCCCTTGAATGGTAACTGGACTGAATCCGACTGGGGCACTAATATTCCGAACGGATGGACAAACTCAGGATTTGTAACCCCAAGAGCCACAGCAACCCAATACATTGGTTCAGCCACTGCCAATGACACATCCGGACAGAATGGGACGACGACGCCATCAAGTCAGCCCAGAATCACTAATATTGAGACCATACTCGCGACAATTGAAACTATAAAGAAGACTGCTTTCACACCTATTGAAGTCTTACAGTCTCCAGGCGCCGGCGGTATGACAGCAATGGAGGGCTATAACAAATGCTATCTCCTTATCGAGGGCATGATTTTTGCGGCGGAGACGTTGAAACTTCCTGCTGATATAATGCAGACCCTACATCACATGAAATCTACAATTAGTCGCGTCATGGCCAAACATGTTATTCCGTACAGTCATGCAACAGTTTTTTCCAGTTTGTATAATGGTAAGTTTGAAGTTGTGGATTTAGCCGAAATGAGTGAAAGTAATGGTAATGACGACGCCAGTAAGGGCACGAGTTCTGAGGCTAACGTTGCTTCGCCGGCCTTTTCTTCCACGGGCGTTTACACGAACGGCGATATGCATGACATGATGCACAGCGATATGAACCCTTACATAAATGATCCTGTAGCCAGGGATACTTCTCCAGACGTTACTTCCGGTGAAAATTTCACAGTAGAGGATGAATATGTGGTTCTGAGGATAACTAAGAAACGATAAAAGTTGTACGGCAAATAACTTAGCTATAAAACTATTAGCGTTAGCCCTTGACGACCCGTTGTTCTTTCAACAACCGACAGATTCATATAAGTTTTGAAAAGATTTCATAACCTGTACTATATGTAGTTACGAGAACGTGTAAATTTAAAAAAAAAATATGTGTATTTTAATAGCTTTAAATGGATTTAGATGTAATTTAATATTAATATAGCTACTATAAAAATTGGTAAAATTTGTTGTTATGTAATTGTGTTTTTTTGCTTTTTTTCCTTATTTCATATACAAAGTTAACATAGAGTAACGTTAGCGTCTCCTTCCACTCCAGCCAAGATTATATTATCATTATCATATGTGTTTATAGTTAATTTGGGTAAACTATTGAGAAGCAAATGTTCTCAACTGTCAATTGAAATAAATCAGAATATTCAGTGCACAAAATCATCAACTTGTATTACAATCGCATCATCATTATTGACGTCAACGTCAATTTGTTTGCCACTGGTTATTTGAGAAATCAATTCTGCATCAATCATAATTGAGCCATTGCCAATTCCTCATCATTCAAACCATTTAATCCTAACATACAATGTGGTACAAAAAGCATCTTTACTAATTATTAATTAGTTATCTACTAATAATCCAGAAATTATCACGTATGAAATGACGAACATTGCATTCATAATTCTGAAAACATTTTTTATGTTAACCTGGAAATTTTAATTAAGTACGTAGTCATTAGCCAGGATACTTCAATTTTTTTTTTGTTGGACGCGAAGTGAGGCTCACAGCGTGCCACACGGCTTTTCCTCATACCACCTACCTATCCACACAAAAAACCTATCCATTTACTAGCATGAATGGTGGAAAAAAAAGCCAAGCGTATACCAGGCCAACATACCGGGAAGGATAGACAGACATCAATGCCAATACACGGAGGCCAGACTTAAATATCATTGCCTGAATTGCTCGCGTGACTGATAGTGCAGTAGCTCAACTTACGGAGGCCCACGCTGCGGCTGCAGTTATGTTGATCTCTTCATTTCTCAACATATCATCTTCTTCATCATCTTCATTTTTTTTAACCATTCTTCATCTTTCATTACCAAACAAGTCACTTTGCTTTAGTGAGTGAGCTGCATATGTGTTTTTTTTGTAGTTAAAATGCCCAATTACACTTGGCAAGGATAATTCATGAAATTAGTCTATTGTTTTGTAAGGAGCAATTTTAAATAGAGTAGAGAACTTTTAATTATTCGAGTTTCATTTTACTGAAGCTGAAGACAGTAGAGATCTTATCATTGGAAGGGATTTTTGTTTGGTGGGGATTGTACAATACCGGAGTGTGTTCCACGGGTTGTGGTTTTTTTTACAGATTTTTTTTTCGGATGAGATAATTGATAACAATTGTCTCAGGTTAAGAAACTAGAAGTGAAGGATACAAGATAAGGTAAGTGTACAGGAATATATTTAAAATATGAATGATTTACAAATAAAGCATTTCAATTTACTCAGCTCAGCATAAGTCTCAGGCTGGGTTTCACATAAACAATTAAATTGCTGGTTTAGTTAACATTACTTAAAAATACTCTAATTATGTTTTCATTAGTTTATGTAAGTAGTTACAGTAAGTTTTATCAAGGATCCAGCTAATAAACTTAATTTGTTATGTTTATTGTTTTATTTCATCAGAGACGATCCTGGTCTTTGGTCATTGTGTGTTTGGAAGTATACTCAACCCTCCTTAAGTTGCTCTCTCGTTGTTGAAAAACCCTTAAATATAACAATTTTGGTTAAAGCTCAAAGCATGTAAGTAATTCAATACTCCACCCTTTTGTAGAGTGATTAATGAAGTCGTGAGTTTTAATTATTATATAGATTATTTATTATTTTTAAAGACATTTACTAGCAGAAAAATGGACAACCCCATTGTAGACACAGCTTTGTCTTCCTCTACGGCAGCTTCGACGGCTTCAACGGCCAATTCGTCGTCATCAATTGCCACGTCGTCGTCATCAACGACCGCTTCGTCATCCTCTACAGCCTGTCCGTCTTCCTCTACGACCGCCAGTGATGACACTCCAGTACCTTCCACTTCCGATTCAGGTGCGGCGAAGGAAGGTGCGTCATCAGCCGTGCCTCACAGCATCATAATTAAATGGAGTGGGAAGGAAATTGTGATTGAAGACATCAATGGGCTTAAGACTGTTCGCGATCTCAAGCAAGTAATCCAATCTAAAACTGGTGTACAAGCAGATCGTCAGAAGATACTGAATCTGACTTACAAAGGTAAGGATTTTTGTCAGCTATAAATTATTTTAGCTAGTTAAAGTTTTATTAAAACTTTAACCCAAATTCTATTAACTTTTCAGGCAAGTTGGCGCAGGATGACTGTGCGCTGACAAATCTATCCCTGAAACCTGGTCAGAAGCTAATGATGATGGGTTCGCTGGAAAAGGATATACAAAATGTGGACATCCCTCCAGAGGAGCGCCCGGATGTCAACAACGACCTAGATATACCTGAGGATGACGATAACGCTTTAGATAACCGGGAAGTCTATCTAAACAAAGTTGCTAGGCGCATCAAGGAATATAAAATAAATGTGATAAATCCTCCTCGTCCAGACAAGAAGTTGCTAGTTTTAGATATAGACTACACACTGTTCGATCATAGGACTACAGCTGAAACACCAATGGAACTGATGCGACCCTACCTGCACGAGTTTCTTACTTGTGCTTACAGTGTGAGTAAAGCGGTACTATAGTTAAATGTCGAAATTAGCGAAATATTTAAATTAAATTGTAAATTTTCATTCCATTGTTTCAGGATTACGATATCGCCATTTGGTCTGCCACCAGTATGAAATGGATTGAAGAGAAAATGAGACTGTTGGGTGTGACGAGTAACTCAGCGTACAAAATCGTTTTTTACTTGGACTACCTGGCAATGATATCAGTTCATACTCAAAAATATGGTGTGGTCGAAGTAAGTGCTTTCGAAGTATTAATTTTTAAACTAAAAATTATGTATGCATTTTGTATTTAAAAATGATTTATTTTACTCCTCCTTGAAACAGGTAAAACCTTTGGGTGTCATTTGGGGTCAGTTTGAACAGTATTCCGCACAGAACACAATCATGATTGATGATCTGCGACGTAATTTTTTAATGAATCCTCAATCCGGACTTCGAATCCGCCCTTTTCGATCTGCTCATATAAATCGACAAACTGACACTGAACTGCTGAAGCTGGGAGCATATTTGAGAAAAATTGCAAAACTAGATGATTTCTCCAACCTCAATCACCGGAAGTGGGAGAGCTACGGTGGAAAATCTCATTCCCATTCCAGCAAGCATAAAAAAAGTCATAATAATTCTAACTCTGGTACGGAGCCTAAAAAATGATGAACGGTTTCTGAAGTAGTCTAGAATTACAGCTCAGTTCTAAGTACACATAAATTCCATCGCAACTGTTCTTTGTTACCTTATTCTACTACTACGGGAGCTATTATTGCTAAGTTAGGTGATGTAGTTTTGTAAGTTATTGAGGAGATCAGCCCCGTCTATCTGTATGTCTTCACTGATTCACTGGCGAGAGGCTTACAAATTGTAAGTTACAGTTTTAAAATTCTGGATATTACTTTTTTCTAAAAAAATATATATATAGCGAAGATCAAGTCTTCTGTACGGGTTGTCAGTTTTTATATGATATTATTATTAGGATGAATGGCTTAAATAAGTATATGATGAACGTTGCACATTACTAATTAGCAGATGTTGAATTTGTATTATGGTTAAGTACTCTGCTTTTATATGCTCAGCAAGAACTGAACATTTAAATTCAAATAAAAATTATATCAGTAGAGACATTTACAATGATCATGATCATTCTCTCTCAAGCTATTTGTAGCTCTGTGCACTATCTTACTGTATTTGGAAGCTGTCATCAGTCATCATCATCAGCAAGGCAATTTTTGTAAACTTGTTCATTTCCTGTCTTCCATCCACCCATGGATTTACAAGTATGTAGAAATTCATAAGCAACTCCATAGTTCACAGTCATGATTTACTCCTGATTTTCCCTCTTCTTCCCTACAGCTTTCTTGCTTGTGAGGAAGGTGTGTCATCGTGCTTACCCTGCATAAAATAGTGCCAAAATTCGCTAAAAAATCAACCTTGATGCAGGTTCATCATTCATGGATAGGCATAGACTCCAATTCTAATTACCTCATCTCATCATCATAGTCCCACCATCATGCCTCGAACACGAACACGTACAACGCACAGAGCTCTGATCAGCGTTAGGACAAAGTGAATATTGGCATTTGTGTTCTGTCTGCGCTGTGATGCACAAGTGAGTTGGGAAAAGGTCGCAATTTTTTCTTCTTCAACATATATTTTTTTTAGTGTCTACCACGCATTCCTTTACATAAGAAAATATTCTCGGTCGGTTTTATCGGTTTGAGAAGTCCTCCATTCACCTTCATATCCGTTAGAAATTATGAATACATATTTATTAATTATCCATTCCATTATCCAAAATCCATTGCATATTTGGTAGGTGTTTATAAGTGCATAAACGCCGATACGTTCACTTCATTTTTTGGACTGTATCAAGTCACCTCACAACTGTTGCTTATTTCAAGCCTCCACACCGCGAAAGTAGGATAGAAAAAGAAACAAAGTTTTTGCTTTTTAGCCGTAGTGGAGGCCGAAGGCCCAAGTAAAGCACATTTTAGTACATGAGACAGGTAATTTGACAAAGAGTGGCTCACGGGTGTCGCGATATTTGTAGTTGTGGAAACCAATATGGATTAAAATTACTAAATTCTTCAGTGTAGCTTCTTTCATACACCTACCATTATTACTGATTATTGTCACTCCTATTTTTTGTAAACTATTATTGTTTAAATTAGCTCTCAACTACTACTACTACTGTAGACTGCCGCCACGGGATTTCGGGGATTGGTTAATTGGTCATAGTTGAAAGAAAATTTGCTGAAACTGCGCCCGTACGTGAAGAAACACTTGAAGAAAAGTGCGACTGAAGAAAGTGATTGGACACGTTGACTATTGGTAGGCTCAACTTGAGGAAGGTAACATAATTTCCTATGTGGAGTGGAGTGAATTGTGAATTAAATACTTTTTTAAACAATGATGTATAAATTTTATGTTTTGGCAATCAGTTAACCATCAAATACCAAATACACAGTTACTTGGACATTTTAACGCTTGATTTCATAATTGCTTAAGGTAATTGGCTGAAAACGTGATGTTTTTGTATTAAAATGGAGATAACCGACGAAAGGAAATATTTTATCATGTCGGATCTTTATAGTCGATTCGACTATTATTAGTATTATTAAGTAGTCGAGATGGATCCTAACATTCCTAATGTTTCACATCTGTAACTTTAATCTGGTATTGTATTTTTTAATCTGTAGAGGGACATAGTGTAATAATAATTATAGCTCTTGTGTAATATCGAGCTATAATTTTATTATTACCATGTCTCTATTGTAGATAAAAAATACAATAACACGTGAGTTACAGATGTGAAACGTTAGAATCCATATATGGTAGAAATTTATAAAAAAGTTTAGTACAAAGGTCAACATTTATGCATGTAAAAAAGGAATTATAAGAAGTAAATTATAAGATTTTTATTTTACGCATTATTATGGTTTCAGGCATAGTTGACAACTAGACTGTCTTTCTGCAGGTTTACTTGACGTATTAACAAGACTGGAAGTGAGTTTCAAACTGCTATCGTGAGGATGTCTAGTGGAGCCCCTCCTCTGGATCCCCGTGTCGGCGGAGCCACAAAGCAAAATGTAACTACACCAACCGGAAGTTCTGGTGGAAACGTCACTAACAGTCCCTCGCAAAATAACAACGGCGTGGCAAGTATCCATAGAGTACCCTCTCGGGCTGCGGGGAACCTTGATGGTGACGCAGACGCTATTTGGACGTTAAAGAAGCAATTGGTTATGTCCAAATACTCCAGTACTCCGATTGTTATGCCTTCGCTGGTGAGGAGTCAACGCATTTCTTTGACGCTGTCTGTGAATTCTGAACAAGCTGGAACTGCCATAAATATGGACGTATCATTATCATCATCTGGATCATCATTCCCTGGATCATCATTCTCTGGATCATCATCCTCCTCAGAAATGACCAATGGAGCACATTCAGTCACGGTCCGTACTTTTGTCGGACAAGTATGTAGTAGTATTTAATATAAGTTTGAAACTACTTAATTAATATGGTTCACAAATCCATGCATTATCTTACATGCTAACGTTTTTTAAGAATTCGCTAATTAGTTCACAAAATATTTCAAATTGCAGAACTTGTCAACAATGGAAGGGAAAGGGATGAAAAGGAAATATGATGGTTCTGGTCCAAGTAACGGCAACGCTGACGTAATGGCAAGTACCACAAGTGCGAAAAATTTAATTACAGGGAGTAGTGGGAGGCCTCATGGAATGCAGGTAAAAGATTCGATGCAGCAGGAGAAATTTCAGAAAGAGAAGGCGAGAATGAAGTCAAGCAATCCCCAACATCCCATCCCAGCTCGAGTTGCATCTGGTCCAAATGCACCGGCAGCGACAACATCGTCAGCAGTTTCAGCTTCAAAATCTGGAAGTCAGGCTACCTCAGGCACTACAGTTGATCCAATAAGTACTTCACGGTCTTCGATCCCCGATGCAGGCAACTTGTTTGAAGTTAGTAACATATTAGGTTCGCCGATAGTGCTCGAACCTTCGCGGATGGCGCTCGAGGCTGGAGAAGGGCTTGATTTTGTGCTAGTCGAAGACGAAGCAGTGATGCCCGTATTCTCGTTGCTACCTAACCGTAAGATTCTTACAAAGAAGGCCTTATCCTTACAGGTTTTGGTATTCTCGTCGTAAGGAAGGTCCTTTCCTTAAAAAAGTGTCAGGACGACCTTATACTTACGTAAGTTGGTATTCTCGTCGTGTTAGGAAAGGAAGCTCCTTACCTTACAATTGTAAGAAACTTATGAATTTTGTTAGGCAGCTTGTCACCTTCCTAACCATCCATTTTCTTTTGTATCTTTTTATTTATTTTGAAACTTTTTCGACAAAATGTATCAATACTGCTTATAGTTAGGTTTTTGGCATTTTCTTTGTAAATCGCACACTACTTTACTATCATAAATGGAGGAATCAATATCAACCCTGTTCCTTATATCAATGATGCATATATTGATTCCAATGGTCAACCATTTTGACCGTATAAGGAAGTGAAAATCTAGCTTTAGATAGAGTGCAATACTTAAAATAGAATAGCATGATCCCATCGACATAGCCCGATATACAGGAGGAGTCCGATATATTTGTAGAATTCAGGAGGAGGTTGTAATAATAATTTCTAAAATGAGACCTCCGCCCCGACTAAAGCAATACTCCAAATCAAGTGCTAGATCGCTGAGAATTCTACTTCAAACCACTTCTTCCGATACGCCACATTCAATTTATATCGTTGATCGGAACAATACCCATGTCGGCTTTGTTGTGATGTTTATTTCCAAAATGATTTGTTGCTTACCTCTACGACTTCTTTTACCACTAGTAATGCTTATTAAAGTAAATGAAAGTAGTTGCTTTTAAGCTAAACGTTTCTTTGTTCTTCTCATTCCATTATTTTGAAGTTACACTTCTCACTTTTTTCAAATGCATTTTTAATTTACAAGGAGATTTTACGTTTCTTCAAAAATTATAAATTAGGAAAAGGCCTTCCTTTTCCTAAATCAAGATTTTGACGAGAACACCAAATGTTAGGTAAGTGTAAGGGAAGGTTCTTCCTTACCTAACGATAGGTATACCTTACCTTAGAGATTAGGAAGAGACGAGAATACGGCCATAATTCAGGCAACTTTACTTAAGTGCAAGGATTCTATAGAAGCAGCTATAGCACAATCCAGTTCTGGTAATAGCGTTGCGACAACCAATTCAACCAATTCCAAACCAGTGGAAGCCGCCATGGGTCCTAAAGCTCCTAGCAATCCGTATATAACTCTCCAACAGGTATTACCATTTTTCACTATTAAATTTTGCTCTACTCATTTGAAACGAATAATATAACTTATAGCGACAATCAAAATGTAAATTCACATTGAATTGTAGCTACCGACACCTTTGGGTAAGCAGCAGTTATCACAAGCCAGTTCGACAACGCCACAACCTTCAACTTCTCAGAATCCCATTCCTTCTCCAAATGTCTTAGTCTTGCCCAGAAAGCGGGTAGTATTTGTGGATTTAACTGGTAGCGATGATGATAGTGAGATGAAGGAAGAATGTACGATTTGCACCAACGAATACGATTCTTTTATCCGCAACCCACAACTTTGGGAAAAATTAAAATGTGGGCACAAGCTGTGCGTAAGTTGTTACAACAACATAAAAACCGTTGAAAAAATATCGGAACGCACTTCATACACTAGCATCAAATGTCCATTCTGCAAGGACCTATCACTCTGGTCGGTAACGTTCTCGCATGGAAAATGACTGTATACAAGTTGAATGGTTGTGAGGAGTATCCGGATACTAAAACTTTGTATATTAAATATAAACTACAATTATCCGACCAGAAAGAGATAGTTATGGTTGGATATATATCTTCCGCGCACTACGGAGGGATTTAAAGTTCTGAAGTTGTTGTTAGGAAACTTACTTATAGGAGGGTTGTCTCATGATTATCCGGATCGGATCCGGGCTACTTTAATAGGATTATGAAGTATTTACTTGAAGGCATTTGGAATCGAATGATTGATGGTTTTTTATGTAATGCATCTATATGTAATTGATCTGTTCTGAGCTGACTGTAAATACAGATCTGAATAACTTTCTTTATATCTTTTTATAGCTATATGACGAAGTGTATGCATCGAGTGTTGATTAATCTATGTCATGAAATAAAGATTTTCATACCAACGTAAATCATTTACCAAAGATTTTCATGTGTTAATCGTGACGATATACTTGGAATGCCAATTTAAAGTTTATGTATGCATGTACTTTAATAAGTAAAAATTGCTTTTGTAGTCTCACAAATAAGTAATATAATAATAAAAAAATATGTAAAATGAAACCAAATATCGTTATATTTTTATTTGAGTTGATGTTGATATGAGAAATCATAAATTTTAACCATTTTTGACAAAGGCCAACGATCTAAAAGTTGCATATTAGCCTCAACTCTGCAAGGGCATGATGAGTAATCCTTATATCGATTCGTATTTTCTTTAGATAAAAGTTAGTATACTTATTCAGTCATTCTACTTCCTTTGTTAACAGCATCTGCCTACCTAAATTCCGCCCATACATGAGAATCCAAAGTTACTAGTAGTAACTTACTGCGATGCATGAACAAAGACTGCATTTAATGATTTTCATGGCCCTTGGTTGTTTTGTTACCAATATTAATCCAGAAGTGAAAGTAGCCTCTCTCTTTCTTTCGGGTTTTGCTAAAGTAGGAGCTCTTGAGTAGCAGCTAACCAGCAACGCCAAGATGGAGTAAGAAATAGAGCATGACAAGAATAAGTACAGTTGGAAAGTTAGAAATTTTGCGTTACCGCATAAATAAAAATAATCATGGAGCTTGTATTGATATTTACAAGTTAAAAGTTTATTATATATCTGTACTGGATATCAGTATATAGGTTCACATCGATTTTTAAATGATCTAATATCTCATTTATAAGCATTAATAATTATTACAGTATCAATTTCTTTCTTTAAAGGACTGAATAAAGTACAATGTGTTTAATCTATAAGCTAATTAAACAATAGTTTCTATCTTTTTTCAACTAATCCTACGTTCGGCAGAAGGGAAAGAAATGTATGTCAAACATAGAAGAGCGTGAATATACGTTAAAATATATATATATATCAACTAAATTATCTACAGAACATTCATCGTAGTTAATACATCCAGTAAATTCCCCAACGATACTCAATATTCAATTTACTGCAAAAGTCCACCATCAACTCTATAACTCTGAGTAAGAATTGACAAATATTTATAGTTAGTACAGTCTCAAAAACAAAAGATAAGGGTTCCTTAAAGTCATCATTTATCAGTGATTTTTTTTTCTGCTGACTAAAGCTTCGTTATAGTTTTTATAGTTGCTGACTGCTCAACAATTGTTTTTTCTTTATAAAATGGGAGGAAAGAAGTAACATATTTTATTTAAAAACAGATGAAATTTTCAGACAATTCATTAAAAAACTATTTGTTTCACTTTCTTAATAAAGATCATTGCCATTGCCGGCAACTTAAAATAAGTTAACGCTTTGATGTGTTCCACAGTTTCCCTGCTAAATCAGTTCATATGCTTTCTTATAAATAAGCAATGAACCCAGTGGCGTAGTAATTATAAAGGTTCCAAAAGGGTTCAACTCTAGGTATATATATATATATGTGTGTATGCCTAACAATCATTTTTACATTACAGACACACTCTTTAAGTAATAGTATAATTAGTAGTCATAGTTACTTCACCCTTCCCCAAAGTCCCTACTTTAATCTTTAATCTGCGCTCGAAATTTCAACATCAGTCAACGTCCTACCTTCGATCTTATTATCGTTAATATTTCCATTCCCTTGTTCCTGCGAATTTTGAGAGTTTTCATTATCCTTTAAACTGAGCATCTGTTCACTGATTGGTGGTGTGTCCTCGTTCTTTGCCGATTCCTCCACTTTTCTGCCAACGGTTTCCTTTACATTAGTTGCATTGTCGCTGTTCATGTACATTGTTTCCTCTGTAATCGGTGCATCCTCAATGATTTTCTTGATAGTAGCTTCAGGTGCCCCTTTTCCCTCATTAACTGTATAATTTAGTTTGGCTAGCCCTCCGTTACCCATCGCACCCACGACATTATTGGGAATAAAATCCCTTGCCTTTTTATTTTTTGGTAAAACAACAAATTTCTTGTTACCAATCAGGCAGACAGTTTGAGGAGAGCGCTTAACCAGAGGACTTGACCTGTCCTGAACTGTAGTGTAAACAGTTTGTGGCGTTCTGTTAATGGCCACCCCTTGTGGATGATTGAGTCTTAAATTTGTAGGATTCGGTTGAGATGTCGGAGGAGTTATCTTCTTAAACGTCCGTCCGCTGAGAGATGGTGGTGGTACCGCAACACGGAACGCATTAGATTTCATTAGATTCGGGACTGCAATAGCCTGTCGTGGTTTACTTCCCGTCATTGAAGGAAGTGGTAACTTGCTAGGTATCGCTTTAGGAGTACTCATTGGCTGCAAATTAGGTACTGGAGGAGGACCTTGAATTCTTGGTAACTGAGTAATGCTCAAGTTTCTATTTACTTGAGGTTGATTTCGAGTGGGAATGGTTGGTGGTCTTCCTCTAACTCGTCTAATACCATGCGCATTTGCACTTGCCATTGTTATTGCGGAACCGTCAGCGGTCATCATTCGTTGACCTGCAGATCGAGCGTGAGGCCCTACATGGCCTCCTCTAGATCTCATCATGCCGCGTGCCACTCCGTGTGTAACAGAGACGTGTTTTGGAGGTAATCTAACCGGTACATGTTCCTTTCCTGCAAGTGTAATTGTGACATCTCTCCCTGGAACAGGGCCACGAGTTTGTCCATGTGGTAAAGGTGCCAATCCAGGTGGCGCCCTTCTCATCTCAATTTGTTTCTTTATTACAGGTTTCTGAAGATTAGATGTACCAGCTGCGGCAGATGATGTGGCTGCATCCTGCTCAGTGCAATTCTGTACAACAATAGAAAAACAAATTTAAAGACTTTACAAAAAAAAATTAAATTCGAGTTGCTGGTAATTCCTAAAGCAAAGTTCTTTGATTGGTTTTTGGTTTTATTGCAACAATTGTATAGTGGTATAAATAACTAGGCATGCATTTCAATTTCACAAGCGTGCTAAAATTATAAATAAAAATACTGTCAAACTTACAGAGCAACGGTATTTTTTGTTAAACATGAGGTTTGGAGGAAGTCCTAAGCATTCCGCATGAAAAAGACAGAGACAATTTGTACACTGTAAATTTGGAATTATTCCACTCATTCCAGGACACCGGATAGAGCATGGTATTACAGCACCCCCTTTGGAACCTGCGGGAGCAGCTCTAGGTTGAACCCCAACAACACGCTTTCCAGCGCTTGCTGCCTGCTTAAGAGCCAATTTCTTTTGGTTCTCCACATATTGGCGCATTCTATCCACATCAATGCTACAAAAATAAAATCTCATTAGTTTAGTAGTCAATATGTGTAGGTGGAAAAGATACTTAATCTTTAGCCAATTCAATCATAAAAAATAATGCATTGCATTGATAATCGCAGCTTACCTTCCAGATTCACGGAGAGCTGATATTTGAAATAAAGAGTCTTCGACAACTTCTTTACTAACCGGATTGGCTGCAATGCTCTCGTCAGTTGTGGTTGCAGTTTCATCCTTAGCTTCTGATGTTGAACGTAGCTTGCCGAGATTGGCTTCCATGCCCTTGGGAAATTTGGGGGGCAGCATTCCCATCTCCATTAGCCCTCCTCCTTTAGAATTGGAATTTCTACAAAAACAAAAAATGTACATGAATTATTTACCTAAACATCATTAAAATAGAAAATATGAGATACTATAAGTAACAGGATTTATTTCAAGTAGCGTCTGCTAGCTTACCTGTGCTTGTCATCTTGCATTTTAGCTCGTTTGGGCAGGAGCAACACTGCATCTCCAGAGTATCTTTTCGGTGGCTGGATAGATCGCCGACTAGACACTGGCTTTACTGATTCACGTTCTTCATTTCTTGATTCAATCTCGGCTGAGTCCTTTGAGGAGGAAGGTTTAGGTCCCGGTTTGCTTGACTCGCTCTTGGCAGGCTGAGAAGGTCTACCTTTCGCTGGGGCTGGTTTTGCAGGAGACCGAGGGGGTGGTTTTCCATCATAAGCCTTTCGCACAATTTCCTGATCAGGGTTAGTGCTGATACGCACTTTTGCAAATGAAAAGTTTTCTATCGTAAAAGGTGTGCCTTGTAGTTGTTCTAAATGCTGAGCGACCTGCTTTGAAGAACGAAACTTTGTCCCATCCGGTGAATAGTAGTACACGTCTCCTGTTTTTCGACCGGTTGAACCTGGCGACCTCATCACCACTTCCCTTTTCCATCCACCATCAAGGACCGCCCGTAGCATCTGGAATTTTTCTTCTGTAAACATGTTTTCATCCTCTGTCAGAAGAAAAGGATGAGGAGTTCGTTTCGAACCTGAAGAAGTTTCGCTTGGCGGCTCCATTGAACTTATATGACATAAGTATGCCTTCATAACACTATTTGGAATTTTTATTACTCCTTTCTTGGATTTGATTGCTGCAAGGACCTGCTTTTTCTGAGCTGTATTAGTCTTCTGTACTATATTGTACAATTCGGCAGACATTGTTTCAATCATTGGAAATAGGCTCAGTTCGTCATCCGAGTTAAAGAAGGTCAGTGGTTGTTTTAAATTTTCTTCCGAGCTATATCCAACTGATGGGTCTGTTAAATACATTTTATCTGTCAAAAGTGTACTCCAGTACTCTTGGTCGATGCCGCTTTTATTCCCAGTCTCCATTTTTTCGGATGTTTCAGCTGTCACAGGTGGATTAGTTTTAGCCAAGTCAGCTGGAGCTTCAGTTTCTGGTGTTTCAGTAGTTTCAGTGACCTTTACAGGATCTTCTGGTGGAGTTTCTACATCTTCTTTGCTTGTTTCCATAGCTTCTACAGATTCAGGTTGGTCCTTCAACTCAACGGATTGAGATTCTTCTTCATCAGGTACGGACTCCTTCGCGGCTGCTTGACGGGCGGCTGCTGCCTTCGCTCTATTTCTTCCAAACGCTCTTCTCTTTCGTGGCATTTTCGCTAAAGCTGTATAATAATCAAATCATATCATCATCAACTGAATCATCATTGAATAAGATAAGTATCATAAAGTGGAATAGACTTACCTTGTTAGTTCTGACTGACAATTCCAATTTCAACTAATATCCCCAAGAAAGTTAAATTCTTATAACTGTTGTCAGAAATCGCTTTTATCGTCAAATGTGTCACAGGAATGGCTGTAGTCGGTTCTGTAAAAGCAAAAATAAAACGTTCAGTAAATTATTTTTGAATTTGAATTGGAGTACAGATGACTTTGTTTCAAACAATATCCATCTAATCTCAGACCAATGTTTTATTAATCTGAATCATCGTCAAGAATTTTAAAGATTTCAAATCCTACACGTTATAAGGTCCAACATAACCTGGATTAAAGCTACTTACTTTAAATAAAATCCAAAAATCCTTAATATCTTAATTGTTAAGGTAAGCCTAAAATCTTGCTCAATACCACCCTCTCACCACTTTTGATTTGCTTTCCCTTCCACAATTTGAATTTTTACTACTTTTATATCAACTCCAAAACATTACGAATTCCAGATCTTCAAACTCCAAAAAAAACTATAACCATCTACTCAAGAACTTGCGACTAATATATATCAATTGCAATTACAATGTAGAAGAAACATTAAAATTGATCTATTAACTATCTACAATGACGTGTCAAAAAAAACATGTCAACTCCAACCCACCAGTGGCTCAAATATGGAGGAAACTGTTAACTGCTATTTACCATCATCTAGCTATAACCTCGCTCGCAACGCAATACTAACATTGAAATCCGTGTCGCTAAAAAAACCACCATATCAACATCATAACAACAGAGCCAGGTCTTAAACTACTTGTATTTCACCAATCATCCCATATTACATTCCAACTAGGATTACCAAACCCAACCATTCATAAACTAACATTAAGTTGATTAAAGTAAACTGAGTTTTAAAAGTGTTAAAACTTACATATATAGTTAAAGTAGTTGCTATATAACCCACTACAATATATATCCTTGTCGTAGCGACCTAGTCGCGGCGGTGATCTCCTAATGTAAAAGGTGATGTTATATGCTTTAATATAAATGACGCTGCTACGAAGCGCTGGTGGCTGTACAAAATTGTCGACTCTGTAAAGACAACGGATAGCTCTGGTGTCTCCCTTCTTCACTGCAGCGAACTAGTACTCCTCATCAGATAGTTATTTCCTCTCAGCAACCTCCCTCTCACTTGACTATAGTTAAAGTTTTGCGTTAGCTTTCTAACCTCTTTGTCCGCTTCACTTTCACTCACAGTGAACAAGGTAATGTTTTTAGTCACTCCAAACAATGCTCATCCTCATAGCTCATTATTGGAGATTACACTTATAACTCATTACTGGAGAGGATAATGATAGTTAGGAACTAACTACTTTCATGCCTCACCTTCCCCTCTGCCAATTCTTTTTTGAAAAACTCGAAGAGTTGTGGAAAACGCTGCAAACTAAACTACTCTTGGTCTTAAACGCTTCATTCGCACTCATTGTATAGGTGCCACACTACTGACTACTGTTAAAAAAAGTGTGGGACCCGGGATTGGGGCTTTTAGTGAGGGAAGACAACTTTTAATGGTCATCAATCCCATTCCATGTTAGGGGGACAAGGAGCCGATAACACACGAGCGATGTGCATACGCAATCCAGTCAACAAGCCCATGTTCAAGAGCTGTTTGTTGTTTTTTTCATTAGAGACTGGGTTACGACATCGATAATCCAGCAATATATGTTTGGGACACAAAGGAAATGTTTTTCGGCCAATGTGGTGAGGATGGCGGGCTTCGTGCTGGGGATATCTTGACAATGCTTATTCACCTTCTTATATGGCAGGATAGCCAAGTTTTGCAAATACATGTGAGCATGCATTACATTTGAAAATGAAATCTACATCATAACCAGGATCTTTTCTATGTTGAGGGAATGCACGTCTAATTTTATTGTGGAGAGAATAGACCGACTATAGGACGCCCAAAACAAGCTGGCTGTTTGCGTAATGAACATGGCAGGGATAAGGAGGATGAAAATGGCATTATTTTCCTTTCTACCCTATCCATAGAAAAGGAATTATGCCGACAGGCGACGATGATGATGAAGATGTTGTGAAGCTAGGGCGACCGTGTGCCATGGTGGGGAATGGAAATGGGGTGGTGGTGTAGATGGTAGAAACCGAAGGACGAGGGGGAGCTCGAGCTTGCGAGCATGAAAAAGGACGGAATATGATAGTTTTCATGAAAGAGTAATATTAATGGGACAAAATGGCGGCGACGTCTTCAACTTTCAAGAGGTTTGGGTTGACTGCATAGTTTTCTGGGCTATAAAACTTGACTGTAGCATCATCAGCATTTCATTGGAATTTTTTGAAATGGAGTGAGAACTCGCGAAGCGGCGGCGGCGGTGCGGTGCGGTGGTTGGGTTTTTGGTGCGTGCTGATGATGAGCGAGGAGAAACAAGGAGAGAAAAAACGGAGTTAAATGATATTGATGATGAGATAGGAATATTTTACTTTCTTGGGGAATCAACAAGAACATGAGTATAGTTGTTTCTCTTAGATGGAAGAATGAAAGCTATTTTTTTTTTGTCTTTGCCAATTGCAGGGAAGATGATGATGATAAGAGCAAGTGACAAGTCATGAAAATTAGTTGCACATGATAGGGGAGTCATGATTTCGTGATATCGGAAGATTGGAATTCTTGAGGAATGTGGACGTTCCAAAAACCTTACAAATATGAGAAATGATTTGATGACATGCTGCATGCAAATTTTTTGATTTGGAGAAATAAATATTTGTAATTATTTTTCATTGATAAATATTTTCAATAAACTTGGCATGTATGGACCATAAATAGGAAATAGGAGCATTATATTTAAGAGGTTGGCAAATTTTGAAAGATATTTTGTCATAGATATCCTGGCATGTATAATCACTAAAAAATATTTGTTAATTGCTTTGCTGACAAGCTACCGGGATAAAAGTTTGTATTCAACTCTAGATGAAAACATATCAATGAAACATTTTTATTTAATTCCATTAATTGTATTTACTGCTCCAACCATTCTTGATAGCAATGCAGCAAGTATGAAAAATTCTCTGGTACACCTGCTGCATTTGATTTTTAAATTAAATAATAATTGACTTTCTAGGTTCCAAGTTTGGAAATGAAATGAAATGGATTCATCTGATGAGCTTGACTGTAGACGACCGTTTTCTTGCGTGCTTAGTATCTTCCCGAAACGGGAATTTATTAGTAAACTGTATTTTAAGAGAAAGTCCGACATTCAGAAAATTCCATTTCAGATTTTGTATTCAGTGCGTAAATATTTGGACAAAATTTGTGAAAACAAAGGCCGTCATATATCACTGCGTTTGACAGACGCCTCATTCAACATTTTTGTTAGGCCTCATAACAATTCATAGTGGTTTCATCATCAAATGACTTCACATTGAAAGGAATTCTCCTACTTGAAAGGTAAAATCCAGACAATTCCAAAGCACCTTTAATTTCTTAAAGAAAACTATCCTTGTCCTCATCTGGCGTATCAACATCAAAAGGATATTTATTCATGCTTCACATGCGTCCAAAATTAATCACACATTAAAACCTCACCTGCAAATGTTGGCCTCATTACAATAATATACTTAAATGTAAAAAAAAAAACATTCCTCCGAGAACAGTTTAAAAAAGGCCAGAACGGAGGGTTTTCTACATCTTTGTCATTTCGGTTCTCAGGTCAGAAATAAATCAGATATTTTGATCCAGTTTGCAGAATGGAATTGCACAAAGATTTACACATACTTCAAGATTCAAGAATCACGTTCTAATAAGAACAATTTTTATGCAATTTTTTACCATACATGTGATGATGATGAGGAAGCAAATTGTGCAAATAAATCAATACCAACAGATCCAAATGTGATATATGATTGATGATAATGAACGAACAGTTATGTTAGCGTTACTTGCTCTATTCAACCGCATTCATTAAAATTATTTTGAATTGATTACTTGATATTTTCCGTAACAAGTCAAAAGGAAATCTTCCGTTTAGCTTTGGAGTTGCCCAGCCCTTTTCTTCTCTTGTCTTTGTTGAAAAAGCAACTGCTTGCTGAAATTCTACATCCCACGTGTTCACTTCACAAATTGATATCATTGCATGCAGCATAGCTAGAGAGCCAAAATGCCGCTTCCGTCTACCTTGTTTAGATTTTACTTATAAAAAACCTATGAATCTGTCAAGTAAACTTTTGGGGCGTATTGAGAAAGCAGCGCGAAGCCGGGGAGACAATAATCTTTTGCTAAACAATTTGGTCCTCTCACTTGCTTATTTGCACCCATTCTTTAATTTGATAATTTATTGTTTGAACGTTACCGCAGTAAAAGCAACCTATCCGGAGGTTATCAGTAACAGTAATTAAGTAGTAATACCACAATTGGTTGGTTCTAATAAGGAGAAACGCAGATATTGAAAGTGTTCTTTGTGTTTGTAAGTAGGACCTGATTAAAAAGGCTGAATTATATTGGACCATGTTTGAAGTTTAGTGTGATTAGTTAAATCATCGTGTTAATAACTCTAGATATAGTTTAAAAGTGGCAGAATGAGTGCTACCGGTGGCACTGGCACCAGGCTTTCAACCGGGTTTAACCTTGGAATTCGGGGTGACAATGAAATACGAGGGTAAGTGGACCTGCTAAGTATAATTTTGTTATACCAAGTGAAGACTCCTATAGTTCATCATGATTTAATTTAATTTGGAATTCCTGTTTTTGTCTTATCTGTAGGAGTAATCAGCACATTTGGAACTTGCTCCAAGGGCGAATTGTCCTCGCTACGGAGGATGTACTCAAGGCGGAATTGCACGGTTGCAGGGATCTTATCATGGGTGGACTCACTTACTACAAACCATATGAATCGGTTGGGGAGATTAAGCCTGTCACTTTTCCCGGTGCCCCTACTCTCCATAGGTCATTTCTAACTGGCAAGTTGGAAAAGATTTTCAAAACGGAGGAGACAACTGAGCCGACTGATACTGAAGAACCATCCACAAGTCAGCAAGTCAAGAAAAAATCCTCGGAGCAGGAGGTGACTGCTTTTGATAAGATTCGGGAAGCAGTTGCTCAGAGCTTAGTAAGTTAATAAATTATAATCAGTTATGAATTATGCCTGCGAATTATCCTTTCCGTGGGTACAGCTCACTCATAATTAATTACCTTAACTAGAATGTGTTGTATTCTGATACAGAACCTTGAAGTGGAAGTGGCGACCGAACTGGTGGTCTCTTACATGATGTTTGAGTTTAAAGGGGCTAACATCTCTTATGAAGAGATTGCTGATACCCAATCCTGTTTTAAAGCGTTTCTTAAAGAATTGAAGAACTACTACAGGAAGGAGCGAATCTGTTTACTTTTGGCTATCCAGGCGATCCTTGCGGATATGGGGAACGAGGATCACCAGTTTTATGTAAGCAAATATAATATTAAATATAACGGGATAAGCTACAACAATAAGTCAATGTTTAAATTTGAGTTATTAACAATTTTCAACTGAAATTTTAGAAAATCATCGAATCGTTCCAGTCACTGATAATCTACAAGAAGTGGTGTTGGGGCTTGCTCCGATCTATCGCTGTTGCTCAAAACGACGAGGAAATTGTTGAAATCTTGCACTGTCTGGCCCTATTGATGTATAAAATACCGAATGAAACAATTCAAGAATTTTTTACTTACTTAACTAAAATCGGTTTTGACAATTTGAGGAAGACTGAACTAATGAAAATGGCTGAGGGCGTTTGTATGTACTCTGCAATAGTTGTATCCGGGATAACAGACTGTTGTTCCGGCACCTATCCCGTCGAGTTTAGCCCTTCAATTAGGGAATTCATATGCAATAATTTTGATTCCCTGCTTTATAATCCGTATAATATTGCTCCAGTGTTTGCCGCCTACGACATTTTTTGTAAGGAGGATGTCGACATTACATATAAAATGAAACACTTAAAGTTAGATCCCTCAAAGAACTTTGCCGCAATGCTGAAACTGATCGAAAATTACGGAAAGAACTCGATTCGAGATGTAAGTGCTTTCGCTAAAACAGTTGATTGATCCTGAATTTAGTATATATCTTAAATGTATGGTATAATAGATTGATGTCTAACCTTTGTTTTAACTTATGTAGCGACACACTCTTTCGTTGGTGTTATCCAGAAGCATGTTTGAAGCGTTCGAGTCCCTTTTGTCTAATTACGATGTGAATCACTTTGGAACAAGCGCTCAAGGATTTCTTGTATTTGCCAAAATGTTGCAGCATGTAAATAAACTTGAGCAGTTTTTTATTTACAAAAATACTAATGAAAAAAAAAACATTTTAAATACACTTTTTATTACAGCGGATACAATTGAAAATATGTGCGAATAATTCTTTTCTTTTTGTTTAGAATCACGTAGCGGAAACCTTTCTTTGTGACAGACCCCATGCTTTAACGGCTCTATATACGGATGCCACCACCTTGTTTCCTCTGGATATTCAAAGTACACTTCATATTTGGAAAAGTTTGTGCATGTCTGTCAGATCTGTTGATATTTGCAACACGGTAAAGATATGATTTATTATATTTTCTGTTGTTATTCAATTACTTCATATAAATACATGCAATAATTATGTTGATGTAAAAGCTGTGTTTACCAATTACTATTTTTTAGATTATCAGAGGAGTTGCAAAAATGAACTGCATTGCTGAGTTTTTGGATTCCGAAGCGTCAGTGTACATAAGGCGTCTGGATCTCCACAAAGTGTGCAACATTAAAACTCGGAAAGTGTATGGCGTTGAAATTGAGGATGATGCAACAGGCCTCCTGAACCAAGTCGGAGAAAACTCTTGTGTTGTCTGGGAACTACCCTCCTCTGCAAACGAGAGTGCATTCGATGTATTACGATGGAGCATCCAACCTATTGCAGAAAGATTACTTCAAATGAGGGCAGATAATGCTCCCCCTGTTGCATTCCAGGACTTTGATTATGCAGCTAATGATTTGCATGCGATTTCTAATTTCGTGATTCAGCTTTGGAATTCTACAAATGAGCAATTTGTGGAACTTACAAACTTGGTTCATCCTAGTTGCATCATAATGGAATTGTAAGTTTAAATACGAAAGCTAACAATTATCAACAATACTCTAATGAAAACGCATACTTTATTAGTAATTACGTAAACCTAATTCTCGTCTGGTTTTTTGTTTCAGAATGATTAAGCATAAGACAGACCCAGAAGAAAGAATTAGACTCGTGCAAGATTTATTTGGAATAGTGGGCTCTGTCAACAAATCTTGTGTTGAAATGGCTCTAATAAATTATATTCATGATTTACTTCCAAGTAGTGAGTCGGTGAGCCTAATATCAGGTATGATATTAGGCCGTGAAAGTATTAAGATTACAAAATGCGAAGTAACACTAGCGCTTCTTGAAATGTTGTCTTCCTTTTCCGAGGTAGGTGTTACAATACTGACAGAATATATTGAACATTTTTGGTTTTTGGTGAACAGTAAACATATTCCAAGTTCTAATTTAAAAATTCGTATTGATATTGACACAGAATGAAAAGTGCTGGAGGCAGGGAGGGGCATCTGCCTTTGAAACCCAGTTCATAAATTCGATTGACTTCATCACAGAAAACGTACTCTTAACGAGTTCCCAGTGGAGAACTGAAAATGAAGGAGTGCGTCTTCAGGTTTATTTGAAGTGTCTTAAGATTTTCTCTGACATTTACTCCTTGGAGGACGACAAATGGGAAGGTCTGAAACGGAAGTGCCTACTACCTTTGGTGTCTTCTAGTAGTTGTCTTCTCATGGCTTTAAAAACAGGTATTATGTGGTTGAAATTCAATGCTACTTTGGTCCCTCGAATATTTTTGTTTCATTTGCAATGCAACTTTTTTCCTATTTCTTTCAGAGGAAGTCCAGCTACAGGATTCTATCATAGTGCCTACCGAGGATAACAGGCTGTTACCAAAGGTGATGACGGCAGCTCTGCAATTGCTTTTAAAGCTGATACGCTTTGAAATCAGAATTCTAAAGGTAGATATTTAAAAATATTCAGCTGACATACTTAATGGGCATAATGTAACAATGATACAATTAAATGTAAAATAGTTACCTTGAAATGTGCATTGTAATGATACTGTTATTGAAATTATTTAAAATTTTAGCATGTTGATACCATTTTGGAGGGAATGCTGGTTCGAATTTTGGGCCGCCTTGTTCAACATCGACTCCTCCCAAAGATCCCTACTTTAACAATGATGATTCTAACTGAGATTGCAGAGAAAACAACCCTTTCTCTTTTAGCATGTTTTGGAAATGATGAAGCTGCCTTTCGTGATATCATCCTTCAGCGACTAGAATTTGCTGCTGAGGACGTTAGTTTAAAGGTACCATGAGCCAGTTGACACCTTGGGGCTATTCTAACTGCGTTAATTATTAACTAGAAATATTACTGTATATTAGTTTTATTTGAATTTGTTTCTGAATTTATTGTAGGTGGCTGTACTTGCGTTCTTTACAATAATATCCCAGACCCAAGTTGGCATCATAGAATGCTTCTTTGCTGATGGTGTTTTAGAGAACTGTATAATTGATCTCATGCAAGAACAGGCATGAAAATATAAACTGGAATAATAATTAAATAATTTTATAAGCCTATCAGTGACTAATCAATCGTTTTTTGAATTTCTCATTTCATCAGAATGAAGACTTGGCCGTTGCCTGTTTAACATTCTTCCGTTCGCTATTCCGTCAGAAACTGCCTTTACCAAAGACCAGAGATGATTTCTGGATGAACATTTTTACTCCTATTAGTAACATCAAGTGGTTAGTTTAACTATTTACAATTAATTACGCAGTTTTATTTTATTTCACAATTAACTTTACTTGTTTCGTGGGTAGTAAACTAAATATTTGTTTTAATTGCAAACAGTGGTTGTAGGTTGGAGATTATAACGTCTACGCTTCACATTTTGACCTTTGATTTGTTCTTACATGGAAAATCCGATTCCAGGCTTAATAAGGAACTTGACAGTTTTTTTAAGACAGAGAAATTTGGAAGTGTCATTGAGGCTGTTGTGGCAGAAACTGATGAGAGTGCGGTAAAATGCCTGAGTTCAATTAAGCACTTCCTTACTCTGATCCTTGGACGACCCGAATTAACCACACTTATTCCCATGGAAGCTCAAATTTACGCACGAAACCTCATACTGGACAGATTTTGGGAAGCAGATCCAGAAGAGGATCTGACATTATGTGCAACATTGGCAGAGCTAGCTATTGTTTTAACTACCACAGATTCTGCAACTCCATTATTTATAACGGACCTACTTTCTAATCTCGTCGGTTCAATTAGCCGACATTCTTTGGCTGTTCAACTTTCCCTTCTATGTCTAATCCACAAATGCTTTACGAATTGCGAAGACAGTGTAGAAAGCTCAGATGTGGAGAAGACGTTTCGAATTTTGAAACGGATTTTTGATGCATCATCTAAAATTTTGGAAGAGGAGGAAGCCGAGAGCGTGTATGCCGCCCTTACACTTGCAGCGACTATGATTAGTACCATCATCACCAATCAGCATATTGATGTTTGGGGAATACCTCTGCAAAAAGAGTTAATGCCATATGTTCTTATGCACATTGCCAGTATTGGGATCTTTGTAAGTATTTTGATTTTTAAATCAAAGATTAAAATATACACAAATGCCTTGATTCGTATATTTCATCAAGAATTGTTAATAAAGAGGGTTATTTCTTATTTCACAGCACAATAAAGCTCCAGATGTTGTGGCTAATTGTATTGCTTCATTGATTACGCTGGCGGAGCATCCCTTTGGATGTAAGTTGATATCTCCGAGCAGTGTTTCCAGAGGACTTTATCCACACCTGTACAAGTATACCGATGAAGTCTGCAGTGAGTCTTGGCTCCATGTTTTCCTATTGTGTCTGAACCTCAATTCAAAACTCCTATTGAATTTGAAGATTGACTATATGGAGGAGGCAATTTCATTCTGGGCACAATACAGTGGCTTTCTCATTAAAAAGCTTTCTGTGATGGCGGATTTAACTGAAATTTGCGTTGGAATTGATGATGCAGACAAAGGCTACTATGATATGAAATCTGTGCTTTTATGTTCAACCTTTGTTCTCAATGATATCTTGGTTCTCATGCCATACATCGAAAAATGGCAAACTGTCCAGTCTAGCGAATCTTTCAAAGCGATCGTAAGATTACAGAAGTATAACTACACTAACACTATGTCTAATATTACTACTATTGAATATTAATATCTAATTCTGTTGGTGAAAATCCAGAGATTTGTATTCTACATTCTTCAAGAAGTATGTGGTCTTCTTCAGCAACCATTTCTGCTTCAATCATCCGTCGGGATAAGGCCAAAAGGGGGGCATGCTGAAGTCAAATTATCGCCACGAGTTTTGGAAATGCAATCAAAGTATGTAGTATGTACTTTTAATAGTAGATTTAGCTAGTTTTAATCGCTAATGTCCGAAATGAGCTAACGTTGGATGTATTTATTTCAGGCTTTGGGAAATTGCCGACGTTTGTGTTCAGATTATCATCGCACTCAGATCTAGGGAAGATCAGTATATTGAAAAAAGTCTTCTCTTGCCAATACTGTTTCAACTTGGTCAACTTGCCATCAAAGCCATAACAAAAGTTGAGAGAAAGTCCAACTCGATTGGACCTGGATTGAGTGGAACTAGCAGATACGCTGCAATACTAGAAAAAATCTTTGTCATAGTTAACAACCATTTAACACCGGTTTTTGACGATCCTGCTGTCGATCCAAAGTTGCAAATCGTTATGCGTCGTGAGCTGGGTACAGATGTTGTAAGTATTTTTTTTATTATTTAGTGCCTACACCTGTAAAAATATTAAATGTGCACATGTTTTAGATTAAAAATACATTATTTACTCATTCAGCAATCCATATCTTTATGTTACAGGTATCACTTTGTGATGGAGCACGACGACTAGGAAGCTGTAAAACCGACTTTTTCTTAAACTTGTGTACCAAAATCGATTCAAAATTTAGATAGTTTGTGGAAAAAAATTCAAGTCACCTTATGTATTCCTTCATATCTTGATATTTAATCATGATTGTAATTAAGTTTTCCAGATTTACGAATAAAATTTTTAACTTTTTGTATGGGATACATGTGAATACTACTTAAAATATATATTTTATTTGATCATATTTTCTGTCTTACCCTAATTTTTTTCTTAAACTGATCTTAATTCAATTTGTAGTGTAATAATATGCATTCAATTTAAGAAAAATTGTCTGACCTAGAACTACGGCACATCCGCGTCCATCCTTATCTGTCTATCATATTGTGAAACCCTGCTCATGGACTCCTTTGTCCTTACTCTTATGCATTGCTCATTCAAACAAAGCTGGTTTCTCGTGTGAAAAGGGTAGCGTAGCAGCAGCGTGAGACAAGTCAGCTGTAGCTGTAGAGCTCATTTCATTTCGTTTCTGATCCCATGTGGATGTGGTGTTTTGCTGGCAGCCACTACTGTCATTTTTACTGCGGTTAATTTTCTAACTGTTTTGAACTGACAAAGCCCATTAATTTGATTTCTCAAATATTTGTAATTGGACCATCTTCAATTACAAAAAGAAAAAAACTTTTATTTGGCATAATATTTAGTTCTACAAGTGAGTCAAGTCTAGCCAAGTGATAGGAGAGCAGGCGATTAATTTTGTTAGTACTTTCCAAGGACCTTTCTTCGGTCACTCCGAGCATCTGATTTAATTTGTCGGATAATTTAGTACTCTTGTGCTGTTACTAGATTTTAGAGTGAGTAGATTCTGAATTATTAATTGGGAAGTATTTACCCTTACATCTTTGTCTGCGGTAAGTTGCAAATTAATTATTCAAACTGTTACTGGTTACCTTAAAAGTTAATAATTGTAGTAAACTTAATTTTTATTGGCTTGGTCATGGTACTGTTGCCTTGAATTTAAGGAACCTACGATTTCGTGTATATTTTTAAAAGTTATACCCGAATTCAATACATCAGATCGGGCGCCTTTAATTTTGCAACTTTTCTCCGTATTTATTTATTAATGTCAACCTTATCTGAATACTTTAAATAGTTATCTCATCAATTGAATAATCTCTATTCTATCAAAACAAAACACCTTTCTCTTTTACTGCACAAAAAGACTAGCAAATGTGGGTAGGAAATGAAGTATATTTTGTTAACCAAACCTGTCAAATAAAAAATGATGGTTGCTCTTTGTAGGACAGGCAGTGGTCATGATTAATTAATAATGAACACCGCCTATTCTAAATTTTATTTTAACAAATTAATTCACTTAAATCATTATAATAATAGACGACATTTACGGAATTGATTCTAACTTTTATTTTAATAATTGCTGATTAATTCATCAAATCCGAGAAGGACTCACGACGAGCATCATGGCTAATCGATTGCGGCTGAAGGTTCTAAACCTGTACAAAAACGTAAGTACATACTTTTAATTAATTACAACTTTCGGTTTGGATATTGAAAACTGGAACAGTTGAAATTTTTCCGCACGTTAACTGGTTTCCTGTATACCCAATCCCAACTGTCAGCTTGTACAATTAAGTTACAAATCTTTAGCCCATATTATTTATGATTAATTGTGTGCAATTATATTTATTACATCATTTTTCATCTTACAGTTGCTCTACATGGGACGGGACTACCCTCAAGGCTATGATTTCTTTCGGTCCAAGTGCAACGCTGCATTCAAGAGGAATGTAGCTGTGACTGATGTTGGAGAAATCGAAAAGTTGCTCACCCATGGGGAGTACGTGATCAAAGAGTTGAAGGCGCTCTACTATCTCAAGAAGTATCGGACATTGAAGCGTCGCTACTATGGGGATGACATCGATATGAGCAAATTCCGCATCTTGTCTGCTTACACGTCTGAGAAGGTGGAGAAATATAATCCATGAGACCTGGAGCCATGCACCATTGTCTCACCTAGAGGCGAAATATTTTTGATAAGTCAAAAAAGAAGTTATAATGTAATTTTACCTTGTACTATATTTAAGCTAAATGAACTTATTATCATTATCGGCCTTCAAACAATTCGTAGCTTTAGTATCATTCGTAACTCTTTAACTCTTATTCCGGCAATCTACTGATTCTAAAAATTATCAAAACATAATTTTCTATTTGAAATGAACGCTTTCTTTACCTTTTTAAATTATGGAAATCAAAAGACTGATATATTACTTAAACTGTAGTTAGAAGGATGAGAATTAAAAGTATGTATGTTAATTAAGTATCCACGAATATTACAAACTAGTACCTACTCTATGCAGTTGTAAACCAGTCAAGTAAATTTTTAAAGGGGAGAGAATAAAAGTCTAAAGTTATAGCTTCTGATCCAAAGTAACAATTTCGCAAGCCTAACAAATAATTTTATATTATTATGTCATTTGTTTCAAGCTGCCCATGGCACACTTGCTAGGATGTTGTATTGTAGTTCATGATAGATTTAGTAGTTGACAACTTTTTGGGGATCAACTATTTAACATGTACATGTAGCTACTTATTAGTCACAACCGGTTAATTTTCTATTTGTCGAAATATGCTCAAGTACGTTTTGATATGAAACACAGGGACTTTGTTTATAGCTAAGTTGTATGAAACGTTTCAAATGACATGGACTGTTGACAATTATAACACGACATCTAACATTTTCCCCTTTCGTGCATGAACATGTACTATATACGGTTATTTAAACACCCTGAGTTTAGCGTGCTCCTACCCGGACGTCCTATTTTTCCTTTATGCTCATAATAATTTATTCCATTTCATTCCTCATTTATCACTTCCTCCTAGTTTCCTTATTTTCGCGAAATTGTAGGTGAAAGATGAGAATTATTGTGGAGGTACATGGTAATAATGGGGACAAGGGGAGTGAACTGTGTTTTCCTCGGCAAATAATTAAGAGCTTTGGCTCAGAGTTCGGAGTGGCGAGATTTGCATCGTGAACACAATTTCTTGAGCGTACATGGAGTCATTTGGGTGACACGTTTAACGTAAGCAAATGGGTAATATCTGAGCTAGTTGACAGTTGACAAGTTCTGTTAACAGACGTTTGTGCTTAGGCTGTAGTTTTGGCGATAGTTATCTGGACTTTGACTAGATATCCGTGTCTGCTTAAAGAGGATTGCATTGTCACCGCGTTGACAGCGTAATTCCAGCACGTAAGCTGAGTTTGATTTAACTTTTTAACCCCTAAATTATTTATGTAGACTGGGGAAAGGCCGTTGAAAATGGCTTATTCCGCTTTTCTAAAGATGTAAACTGGTTACTAATGAGAGAAGATAAATTACTTTATAGCAAAGGAACTAGCATTGAAAGTCAAGCTGCCTGAAACCTCAAGATGCTATCTTTATGGCAGCTTGAAGATTAGAAGAAAACATAAAGGGACTGGTATTGCCCCGTTAATGAATCAGGATTAAAAATAGAATTTCCCGACTATCCGAAATTTACTTGGCCTTGGCAGCCCTAATTCAATTTGGCATTAAACCAGGAAAGAAAACAATGGCATTATTCGTTATAGTTACAATGGTAATAGTTTAAATGAAATCAGTATAATACGGTTAACTTTATAATCAGATCAATGACGTAATGGATGACTTGGCATATTGAAATTGGTTTTTCGCATCATATTACATCATTAATTCCAAAACAGCAGGTCATTCTCAATTTACCCCAAACAAAAGTTTAGGGTATGAACTTAACTTACAATTACAACCTGAACTGTAGTCAATTACGTCACCCTATTGAACATGTCGAACAAAGACCTGTGTTTTAACTTGTTTGTAAGATGAAATCGGGAACGAAATTTTGAAGAGGGATTTATAATGATATCCAATGTGCATGCAAAATAGAACGCGTAACCGTAGCGTATACCTTGCTAGGGTTAAAGTGCTCTAAAACCATACGAATTTCCAAAATTAATACCCGTGACTTGTAAATGCATATTAGAAAAATGGCTGTATTTGGGTAAAACAGTACTGTTTAACCTTTATATTTATAAATGGCTGATGTTGCTTTATTTTGAATTTTCCTTGACTAAAAATTTAGTTTAGATACCTAAACGATACTTAAGTTGCGGGATGATTTAAACATTTTTTTCTTTCAAATTTTGTGTAATCTGTAATGACAATGACATGAAAAATTAAATACGGTAATCCGGATTTATTTTTTGCTATATAGATTTGGCTCACCTTCTCCTGTAACCTATAATGGCAGTTGCTTGCTTTTATCTAGCCATTACTGATCCAACATTTTATATTACTCACATCGTCACATCAGTTCATTCAACCAACTTACTTTCCCCCATTACTTTCCCTATGCCCTTTCTCCAGCTCTTTACACTAATATTTAAATTGCTGGACGCTGGACTGAACTCGAAAAAGGAAAGCACTTTTTTTATGCATGCACGTGGTTATTTTATTACAAAGAAATGATCCTTATTTCATAAGATAGAAGTTTTCTTTTCTTGGAACAAGCCTCCATTCTGGAGGGATGCAGAAAGGGTATCTAGCATACAGAAAATGTGAAACAAACTAACGGCAACAAATTTCCCCGATATACATAGGGCATTTCCAACTATTCCTAAATATATTATGTTACCTTATGCAGCAGGAGGCTGGTGCAACACACATATATTACATAATAAACATTCAAAACCTCCATTCCATAAATTATTTTTATTACGAATATTTTTATTTATGGTCCACTAGACTTGACTTGCCAAGTCAGTAGTTCCTGGCTTTTATTCTCAAGATACATTTTCCTGGGCTAAACGATCTCCGGCTTTTTTTTTCAGCGCCTCCCTTTCCCCCATTTGAGATATAAGGTATGCATTATTATGCTGAGGTGAAGTGAAAAGGGTTATGTAAACTTTCTTTTTTTACTTTTCTC
Source organism: Lepidocyrtus paradoxus (assembly GCA_034696885.1). Taxonomy (NCBI): domain Eukaryota; kingdom Metazoa; phylum Arthropoda; class Collembola; order Entomobryomorpha; family Entomobryidae; genus Lepidocyrtus; species Lepidocyrtus paradoxus. The sequence goes on along the minus strand of JAQGAH010000193.1, from coordinate 28,674 downwards.
CATGTCTTCCCCTCATATTCCCAACTTTCACGAACCCGTTCTTTCCTAATATTCATTTTCCCACTACAGAACATGCTACAGCGGGCATGCATCATCCTGAATTGGCCCACGCCAGCGAGGCAAGGCCGATCCTGGGAAAAGTGCGACATGCGACTTTCTCCACGAAAACTGTTGTTGCGGTCCGGCCAAAAAATGATAATAATATATTTCACCGTGCATTGCATTATCATATTATTATGACTATGAGCTCAGGTGATGAAGTTACTTTTGACTTTGCAAGAATTATGACCTTTCCTTTTCTACATGATATAACGGGATACAATGGGAACAAACAATATTACATTCCGGGTGCTACTTCATTAGAAACTTTTCCCTGTTTATCTCAACGCTAATGCTAACCATGATCAAGTTCATAGTGTGTGTGCAAAGTAATATAACATTTGTTATCGAAGAAAAAATTTATTGTTGATGGAGAGCAATTTAGTTTACAAAAATATCTATATTTTATATACTGACGACCGTCAATATACTTTTTATTACATATCACATTACATAAATATTAAATCCATCATTTAAGTTAACCATATCATATAAAAAACTAAATACATATCAATCAAAAGTACAACTGTAAAAATAAACATGTATGTTCAGTTTGAGAACTTATTTGAAATTTAAAATAACATTTATGTAATGGACTAAATTCAATTTCTGGAGCTACCTATTACAGGTACATAGTATTAATATTCTTTTAAACCCCTAACCTCCAAAATTATCCACTGAAAATGATGAGGCCCACTCGTTAAAAAATAATCAGCAGACCCTGACTTCCATAAGGCTTAAAAACTGTAAAACATGGAGTTGCATAGAGAGTTACAGATTCAGTTGAATAAGTTGAGTACCTCATGGTATGAGCTGTAAAACGATAAAATACATTTCTGAATTATTAAAATGTTATATTCTTGATGTCTTGAACGTATTTATCTTTAATTCATTATGCAAAGATCCACTAATCATGTTTGCCAACGCTAAAATTCGATCGTGATTAATCACATTTATCAATGTACCTATAATAAGTTACCTACTTACCAAGTTAATTGGTGTAACTCCCCTTGGATCAGCGCCTGGAGACTGTTGAGCATCATCTGAAAAAGCTCCTCTTCAGTGTGATTCTTCATCAGGTACTCATTATTTAGAATTTCCCTGCGACGCTCCATCAGTATAATAAAGACATCGTCTCGTTGTAATATATCCGCCAGTAAGACACTGTCAAAAAATATTTCGTTAAATACGAGCTTAATTATAATCTCATCTCAACAGTATTAATATGTATACTTACGTAGAAGACCAATGGCACTTAGCAGCCCGGGGTTCCAGATATTTGAATAACGCATCAATAGTTAAGTCCTTCTGGGGACTGCTGTCTTGCTGCGATCCCTCAGTCTGATTCTCATTGCTGTTTGATGCCTCAGATCCCGCCGTAGCCTCCTCAGTTTGCGATTCTGTTGAAACAATTTCAATGACTTCATCCTGGGACGGGATGGGATGAACCTGGGAAGTAGTCTGATCTTTATCATCTATCGGTTCAGAGGAAGCCTTTGGTGAAGTCTCGTCTATTCGAAGTCTATTCTCAACAGATACGTTTTCAGCACTTTCGTCTGATCTTTTCTCAGGGTTCTTCCCGGTTGCGGCCAATATTTGGGCTGGAGTAAGGCATACGAGGCGGACGGTACATTTTCGAAGACCAAATGGATTGTCTGCACTTTCCCTGGAGCTGTTGGGCGGTTTGGGTGGTGATTCGGCTTGACACAATAAGGATGCACTGACCTGGGAAGCTTTATCCAACTTTACAGTATCCGCCGTATCTTTTTTCTTCCGGTTACTTCGCCTTGTCCCAAATGTCCTTGCGGATGGAGATGGGCCCATGTTGTAGCTACTGCAAAACAAAAAATGTAACCCAATGTTTCATTATATACATTACGCAGATATTTGGAAGTCCATAATTTTTAATTTATCATTCCATTATCAAAACTGAAGATTTACTCCCCTGATTTAACCGCTGACTAATAAAAAATCTGATTTTAATTAGTTATGTAAAACGTGAACTTAATTTAAAAACTTATTCGTAGCTTAAACTCATAACTCATAACTTCATGTAAGAAGACAATAAACTTGAGACTTGAGATTAGCCTTATTAGCCTTATTAGCTTGGCTTCCACAGCTTTAGCAAAAAATGGTTTTAATTTAGTGACATTATTCGAAATTAATGCCATCCGAAGCACTGTCAAGACAAGGTTATTTTAAGACAGCGACAACTATTCGAAATTTTCCTTTTCAGGACATCACCGCACCGCTACCAAATATGCGATAAAGGGAGAAACCTAGTCCTGTTGAAAGCTTGCTGTAGACCACTGGCAACAAGCGACGCTTACAGCTGACCACGCCGGCATTTATAGCATCGTGCTTAGCAAACTCACGCACAACTTCAGGATAAATATACTTCCCTTTTCCTTCAAATAGACAGATCTAAGTAGGGCGGGCGGTGCTCTAAATCTTAGCTAGCAATGGATGATCCAAGACGACCACATCTTTTCAATTGTCCATTTCCTTCCAATTTCATGGATGCATGCAGCTACATACAATCCATTTTTAACTTTTTGATTGATAAATATAAATTACATGATGATTATCATTGTTCGTATAGGTAAGAGATTCCTTATCAGCAGCAGGTCGGTGCGCATACATTGCTGTGCGTTGTGCATGAGCATGGGGAAGAATTAATTGGTTAGAGTTCAACAGGTAAGGAATAGTCAGTTGTGATCTCTTGAGATAGGTAAATGTATGGATTTTCCTTCGAGAGAATACTCTACTCTGAATCATAGAAACGAGTTTAACATGAAAAATAGTAACTTTGCAGTTTTCTGAGTTTTGAAGGTTTTCATGTTATTCTAAGCAAACGTGATTGTCGTAAACATATAATAACATATGCATATCCGTATAATTATTTTTTTGGATAAAAAATACTTTACTTTTACTTGGTCAACTGGAAGGGATCTGAATTTGTATTAAACGCAGCCGACTTTCCGAAAGTGGGTAAAAAAATGACATATAATCCATGACATGGATTATGAAGTCAGTCATTCATAATTGAAAGCATCAACAAATACTCAGGCATACTCGTATTACTACACATTAACAAATAACATGAGTGCATACCTACATAATTACTTTACTAAAAATAAAGGCTTTTTTCGTAAATCAAATCAAATCCCATTTTAATAATAAGTTTGTATTGCATTAGGAGCACTCTAACGAAGCGCAATAATCAATATTTATTTGTACGGCATGCTTCAAACAGACTTTCAATATATATTTTACGTCTTCCATTGTTATCTTTAATATTGAAAATAAAATCCAGTAACTTTTTCCAAGTCATTGTTGATGTCTTCCGAAGTTAAACCTAGCTTTTCATTATCATACAAATATTTATAATTTATAATGCTTTTTATAATAGTATCTCATTAGTTGTGCAGTTTGAATGATTAGTTTTCACCTGGAACAAAAAGTTAGTTACGAAGGTTACGGAGAATTTTCTCTGCATAACCCCCACGTGACATGACGCTTCCAAGTTTATAAATAGCTATGAATCTTATCACTAGTTAGTTGGATTTTGCAAGGACCACGATAGTCAATTTAATGATATAAATCCTTTATTTAAATAACTATATAACCAAAAACCAGCTAATCCCTAACAAAGATGAATTCTCAAATATTCCTCCCAGCTCTTATTTATTCATAAAAATAGGGATGGTTGGCTTCATACAGCGCTTTCAAAACAGACATGCTCACACATAGCTGAACATAATTTCAGAATTATTACTATGAAAAGAAAAGTTCGGAGATTCTAAATGAGAAAATGTGAACTTCATCCCGGAAAAAATCCCTGACAAAAGCCAGTCAAGGGTAACAAGCATAAATAGACAGACATGGAGTAGCAGCGTGGGCATTAAATGATTGCAAGGTTGGATTACTCTTACAGATTTTTATCATAAAATTGAATATACATCGCACGCTACTAACGCATATTTATTGTATGCCTGTGTGATTCCTAAAATAATAAAGAATGAAAAAAAAACTATTGTTGCAATTGAAGCATTAATAGAGTGAAATATTAAACGTAGAGAGATATAATAATGTCATCATCACATCACTGATCACTCGTACTATATCCTTCATATTATATGTCACCCTTGGCGTGTCTGCTCTTTTCACACCACTGCCCTTTATTGTCTGTCTCCTCTCCCGTTTCAATTCAAACGATGCAGAAAAGTTGAGAAAAAGATGGGATCAGAAAAAAGTATTTCTGTCTTTCACTTTCCCCCTTTTCCCCTTTAGTCCCTCCGTTTTGTCATGCCAAAGTTGTCACCTTCACTTAACTGATGAACCACCGCCTTCATGGAGGGAGAAAGGCATCTTCTGTCATATCGTACTGATGCGATGGTGTGATGGCTAAAGCGGATGGGTGTTGATTTTATAGTTACCGAAGCATAAAGGGAAAATTTCCCTTGTATTTATCATCATCCTTGTTAAACTTAACTTACTCGAAATCTTTACGGAGTAAAACATTGAACAGAGAGCTACGGAGTAACCCTTCCCAAATCAGATTTCTCTCGCATGTGATGCGTGAAAAAGTCACGCAAGTGACAGAAAAGACCCGAAAGCACAAAGAACGGAATAATTATTCCCTAAAACAGTTTTCTATGGTACTGAGCACATGACTGGAATCATTTCTTGATGTTTTTTCTTCTAAAATTCCATTTTTGGAACCTTTCAAAACTTTGGAAAGGAAGGCTGGAACTAGTTAAAACAAAGCTCATAACGTATTGGGCGAGGTGATAGAGACTCGACTGACGTAGCGACAAGGACTGCGATGAATATACAGCTTTCCACTCATTTATACGTATTATACAATAATGCATGCTAAATGGCCATTATTCTCTTACCTCTTTTACAACTGGAGGTGTCCCGAGGGCACAATTAAGCAATTCGTTAAACAAAATGTGTTTTTTTTTTTCTTCAGAAAATCAAGCAAACAAATGTAATTTAAAAACATCTGCAATTCTATATAAGACACCTAATTTGCGCCTATACCAGATCGCCTTCTGCCTAGCTATCATCATATCAAAACAAAATTCCGCTTGGTTTAAGGTCGGCCGACTGAATGCTCCTTAAATTTACATTGATGAAAGATAAGGCCCATTTCCCTCAAACCATTTCATTTTACAATATCAAATCGCTTGGACAAGGTAATAGGCAGTTAAGCAGAGAATGTGGGCTCCATCTCCAACCTTCCAAAATATATTTTTGCGCTCCTTCGCAAAACGCTCTAGACAAGGAATGGGAAAGTAGTGCAGGAAAATGCAAAAAAAAAAACCTAGTGAAAGTCTGGCACAGCAAATAGGCACTATATTATAATGATATGCATGGCGGCATTCGTGGTGGAAGTGGAGTAACGAGCGAAAAACTTTTAATTTTTACCCTCGCCTGGCATGCTAAACGAGCAAAATGCACAATTTCTATCATAACAAATATATCAGATCAGATTCCACATTATAGGGGAAAGAAAATGGAATAACATGCGGAAGGTTCATAAGTGTAAAACGAGTATAATAACCATAATAATGGGACTGAGGAGAGGGTCTCATCTCCGAACATATCTTTAAAGTGTGTACTTATCTCAATAGGAAAACAGAAATATATAGGGATAGTTGAGACGGGCCGCTATTACAAGAGTGAAATCTACAGGTTCCTTCTTCCAAAACTATACATATGTATCTCTGGTGGTCATTACATTTCTACGATGTTGAATCATGCAATCTTCAAAAACTCCAGTTTTTATCTCTGCGTGTGAGTGTCTAGCTATGAGAGTACAGAAGTTGGCAAAATTGTTCATAAATGCTATAAAGATACTGAAAGGAGACCTTACTCCAACATTTCATTACGCTGATGCACTTAAATTTCTGTCGTAACGAACACATGCATTTTACAATTTTATTTTTTTTACACGGCCCACTCCCTTTTACTAACGTACATACTTATAGTCCCTCTATGCATGCTTGTAGTCCTCTCCTTGAAAGAGATTCTCACACTTTACATTCCTCACGGAAAAGGGGAAAGTGCTTTCTCCAGACTCAACAACGTTGTTTAAATGCTGCATAAAAATGAGGAACAGAAAGAATAAGAACTGTTTCCTATTCCTAAGCATTCTCCTGTCATCGTCCTCCAAATTGAGTTTAAACAAGTATCTTTTCCAGGAGAAGGGCATAATAGTATTGAGTCTGAGTACAGTGTTCATAAAAAATATTATAAAAAAAAGTATGTCTGCACTATAGGAGCATCTTTATGAGGGTGAATGTTACGAAGACGGGAGTTTGGTGCCCTTTAAAAGGGAGCATAATAAAAATGATTCATTTTTCGAAGGCCCAGATAAAAAACCGCATCGTAAAAGATGGGGACCAGTTGAAAGCATTAGACCTCCGCTGTTCTAAATTAAAGCATAGAGCTATTTCGGAAATTTACCACACGGCGACACTTGTCGTTTTATGTTTATTTCTGCCATCCATGCTCGTAATCTAAACGGGTAGTCTTAAACTTTCTCAATGGTGTGGAAATATTTATCAAAATACAGAGGGAGCGGAAACGGGGGAGAGTTTCGCAATAAAATTTATTTTCCTCGAGAAAGAAAAAAAGAGGAAAAAGAGATATTCTTATCTTCATAGTGACATTGACATTTTTAATTAAGTGTGAAAGTAAACAAATAAAAGTGAATCTTTCCTTCCACTTTTCATTTCCACTCGCACAATCTTAGCGAACTACGTGCCCCGGCCACCATCACAATGTGGAGTAGATAAGATTGGTAAAGGGGAAGGGAAAAGACTGGCTCACGTAATAAGATATATTTAACGACCGCAAAAAAGCTGATCTGGCCACTTGAGCAAGAAATAGTATATATGCACTGGCTGGGAAAGTCCCTATATTAACATGCACTACTGCATACTTTTATATAACTGTATCGAATTCATTTTGCACTACAAAAACTATCCTGTTGTTCTAGTTACCTATATCTGGGAAAAACCATGGAACGTGAGTATCCTGGTTTCTCTCAACTGGAAGATTCCTAAATTTTCGGAACACAATTTCTTCATAATTTCTTCTCTGCTGAATGGGATTTGTTCTTGAAACAGCATAATAATTTGTAGAGTGAATTTGTGACACAGAAAGCTAACCCTGTATCATGATGATGATGATCAAACCACAACCACCCGGCATAATCATTAGTGTAACTAAATTCAACCTTGTGCATCCAGTATAGGGCCATGATACCATGTTGTTTGCTATTTGATCTAAAGTCAGCTCATCATTTTCTCAGGCAGTCTGCCTGTCTGTACAGACGTGATCTGGTGTATTGCTTCAAAAAAAATTAAATTTCGGATATTGTAAAAATTTAGTCAATTAACAAATAGCTTGGTTACACACTAACATACTAATTCTTACGTTGTTTTTGGTTTTTTTATGAAAAATATGCACCCTTATTTCAGCCAGTTTCTAATGTTGCAATTGACCGGGTTTACTATCCGTATTGCCCTCTTTGTTTCCGTATGCAAGAGGCAGTGCAAAACCAGAGAAAGTCCCCGTTACTTTTAGGTCCACTCATCACCGTAGACCAGGGCATCTCCACTGGAAGGATTTCGGACTCAGCCCACGACCGGCATTTGTTGCAAGCCCTAAAATATAAATCTAGCTTTCTTCCGCGAAATAATTTTCTTCTACTTGTTACATGAGGGAGAGGGAAACGCTAGCCATTTCTTATTGCAGCCATGCGGTCAGAGTAAAAGAAAAACCCTAGTTTTCAAATCTGGAAAAAGGAGAGCATTAAAAGAAGAAAAAGGAGGACAGTCAAGTAAAATCCGATCAGATTCTGCTCCTTACATTCCTCTCCATATCCTGGAAAACTTTTTCCCTATCGTTTATTATTGCATGGTCACAGTTTACAAGTTCCTCTCTGCTTTATACACATTTCATATTAAGGTACTTTATTTCTATAGATTTTATAATGATATTAGTCACAAGACTTAAAAAAGTTTTTTTTTTCTTGGATGATACGAACTAATATGTGGTTTACGTCCTCTTACTCTTATTTCCTACCTTGCTTGCCCTGTATTATGACAAACAAAAGTTTCTTTTTCAAACTTTTTCCTCTCCGCAGACAATGCGAAAAGAAGGAAAAGGCTGACTTGCCAAGTCCCACCACAAATGTCGCTACCCCCAAATCACTTACTATATGATATATTCCTTATTTCTCCTATGACATATCACCCGGTCACGATTTATATATTACAGTTAAATTTCTCTGATATGTATAGCTTTCCGTGCTTTCACTTTCTCTGTTGTTGCATACATGCATACATCATCAGAGCAGTGTGCCACCATTGCCTTGTGGTTTTGTCGATCGCGATTTCTAAAAGTGATTATGATGATGGGATCGTTGTGCTAAAACCTCGTTGATCCTGTCATGTTTTTATTAAAATAACTTTGCTATATCTTAAGCCTACCGATAACTATTCTATCCTCCCGCCATGCACACATTCCCTATTGCCTTATCTATATTTTCATTAAAACAAGCCTATATTGAACTGATTGCTCCCATAGGTTGTTAGGTCTCCATTGAGGATTTGCTAATGTCGGTGTCTTTTTTCGAAGGAAAATAAGAAAATTGTCCTGAAAAAAAATATCCTCCAAACTTGGAGTAGTTTACTACTTTTCATGTTCACTTTCTCCGGCAAACTTGCACTTCCCTGTTTACTATTTCTTTAAGTTGACCGTCGACTATAATATGACCATATACTCACTAGTTTCGGTAGTTTGTGAATTGGTTGGAATCACAGCCAAAAAAATTTGATACCTCCAATTTCCTACCCTGTTTAGAACCTGTTTTATTATTACGGTTAGCTCTTGTCATCATCATCATTGAGTTCACCGTTGGTCTTTTATCTTTCCTTGTCCTATTCAGTAGACCGCTTGGTGTTCGCTACATCGCCCCTTCTGATGAGATGCATTACTTTGGGATGCCTTTGCCAAAAAACTCTGTCTCAACCCTACACTTTCTTGCAACACAACTCAGGCTTGTAAATATACTAATGATGTGACTTTCGAGAAAGAAGGGAATGTATGTAAGCTTGACTGGTTATACTGTCTTGGCGACAACCTCATCTGCACTGAATGCTAATATTGCTTTCACTGAGTTTGTCTGTCATTTTGATGGAACTCACCGGTTCAACTCTCAGTCGGGTCGGGTCACCGAAAGTGGATCAAAAGGTAACCCAAGCATATGATTCTGTCCGCTTCAACTGATTACACACCATAATTAAAAGTTTGACGGAAAGTTACGAAATTCTGTTTAACTGTTTTTATTTGGCATTTATTTGTTTTAACTGTCTGGCATTTGGTTTTTGTAAATCGCTCCATAAGCGAGCACCTTTGGAATAGCGTAGGTAAAGCCCATTGACCTGAGACACTTGATTTAATTTTCATTACTTACTCCAGTGATTAATTAGGATTGCAATTTCAGCTCCGTTAATATGATTTGTTTCAAATAATCTATTGGATATGTACTAATTGTCTCGATACATTGGAAATTTCCGGTGTTTTTTTGGCCAGCCAACATATATCAGTAGTTAGTAATTATGTTGGGCAGTACGTGTTTCAAATAGGAGTAAAATCTTTATACTGTCCTATGTTAGCGTCTGCCCGCAGGTCAGTGAAGGTCGTGGTGGCGTTCGCGATTTTCCATCGAGTAGGTGGTTTTTTTGCAAAGCGTCCAGCATCTATACTCCCACTTCTATTACTTGTGAAAAATATAAATAGGCACCTTAACATACCTTGCCACTGTCCATGAACAATGTCGATGCTGTTATCACGGAAGTATAGAGCTTGGTGATAAGGCTCTTTGATCTTCTTCCAATATTTTATATAAAAAAACGTGTTTGAAAGGTAAGAGCAATGATAAGAGATGTCATGGCATGCACGCTCGTCATTCTCCAGTCAACAGGGGACATTTCCTTTATAACGGAACTTCTGTTCTTGTTGCCAACTTCCCTTATTATATATAACTGAAGCAAGTGTTGTAGTGTGAAAGCATACCAGTCTTCCTAACATTCTCTTGCTTGTTCGCACAGTAATAATAAGCAAGGGAAGAAAGACATTTGCCGACCACTTCATCTCCTTTTTCCCCTTCGCCATGCTAGTTCCACTGCATCGTTGTGTGGGTTGCCGGTTGTTGTTGTACATCATAAGCTATAAAATGAAAAGGAGACCAACAAATAAAAAGCGTGTCACGGAGTCTCTCTCTTCCTCCTCTTTGGCAATGTGCTTCCTTCTCCAAACCCCCAAAAAATGTGTAGAGGCCCAGGGAGTTTTCAGCTTTAAGTAGTGTGAGTAGTCCCGAAGGAGCCTTCTTCTTGTCGTCCCAATTTTCCTAGACAAAGTGTCAACCTGCTCCCTTACAATTTTTACACTTTCTCTATTACCTACACTTCCTTTTCTCGTAAGTCACTTGTCGGAGGTTGGTTTTGGTGCAGTGGTGGCAAGAAGGCAGTGAGGAAAAAAATAAACTCGCTTTGTTTGTATCTATTATTATTACAGACTATATGTGGAATAAAAGAAGGAGCAAAGTCAACGGGGCAAAACCTGCGAGGTCTCTCTTTTTCACTCTCACTTACATTCCAAGTTGCTAAGTTGGAGCATGCAAGCATGTCGTTCCTTTACTCCTTTTTTAAATAAGCTTTTTACCATTTTTCATCGCTTGTAATAAGCAACAATGATCAAAGGAAATAATATTGCCTCTCTAGGTGGAATGAATGAGGGTTACCGTTTGTTATAAGACCCCGTTTCCCGTTTCCTTCTCGGTTATGTCTAGTATATATGCATTGAAGATGATAGGAAAAATTGCAGAATTTTCTCCAGGAAAAGATTCGTTGTTTCCACAAGTTATGAAAATGTAAATGTCAGGTTGTAATATGGCTCATTCAATGGATTTCCTCACTCAAACAGCTCATCCTAGAGTATTTCGTATACCCGACGACCAAGAAACACTGAAACTCCGCAAAGTCATTTCAACCTCTCTCTCTTTCGTGGAAGTGAGTGAGGAAATGGATGTAATAAGAGAAAAGATGAGTTTGAAAAGATTCTCAATGTAACAGAATAGAGAATGACATTGGAGAAGGGGCTGGTATATATGTCGCTATAAGATGATCGTTATTGAGGGGAAAAGGTGCAGACTGCAGAGTTCTCCATTTCTGGGTCTGCTCTTTTAATTTTCAAGGTAAATGTTGGAAGCTGCTTTGATGGAGCTAGTCTCAAACTCACCGCTAACGTAGCAAAGGACTTTTCCCAAACGATATTTACCTAATTCAAAGGTATTGTACAACTGATATCTGAACCCAACTGATGAGTTAGTTTTCACTAGAAATATTATTGCTTACGCTTTTTCCCACTCAATATATATGTTGTCATTTAAAAAATATGTTACCTTGACATATGACGAGACTTTTCAGGTCAACGGATCCCCTCCAAAATTAGTCAATACCATCCTCTACACTATCTATCTATTCTCTATAAGTACTTTTGCAAAATTTGAAGAAAATCGGTCAACCCTTAACCCATTGGAATAATGACGAAACTCGGGTACCTTTGCATTGGGCAGTTGTCTTATTGGGGAGATTTTTTAAGGCAATTGACTTGTTGGGAAGTGGTATTTAGACTATTATCCTGATAAGGATAGAACCCAATGGAACAATACACCATGCAATTGTCGCAATGCAAAAGTGTCCATGAAAAAAGTGAAAGATTTTTCTTACTAAGGTTACTGTCATCAGAATAAGTTACTGGGTAATAATACAAAATACATTATGATATTTAAGAATTTGTATGGGTGTGTTGGTTTAGTGATGTGAGTTCATATATGCACTTTAGATTCTAGCTACAAACTGTGGCCTCTGTAAGAATTATATTTTAAGTAAACAAAAAAAATGCGATATATTCAGAAAGGTTGAACAATCCTTTTACGAAGGGAAAAAAAGTTAACATGATCTACTAAATTACATACAATACGCCGTAGTAAATATTTATTGAAGCGTTCTAGTAAAACTCTAGCTTATTGGTTTGAACAAGTTTGCATACGTCTCCCCATTATTGTCCCCTTAAGAGACTATCAAAACTCAATTAAAACTTTGAGCCAACACCAACCACCGCTGCCAATAAAGCATAACCTTCATCAGAGAAGAATACACTCAGTTGACTACCTACACTACAACTACACTCAATCATTTACAATGAGGCTGTGGTGCTATCAGACCTTTCTTCATATACCTTTCGAAAGCAAAACCACTATGGCATACCATCCAGAGATCCGGTGTTTCGTATTCTGAAGGAAAACCGAAATTAGACTAACACCTACTTCCAGTATTCGGGAAAACAGTAAAAAACATCATCCTTCTTTAGAAAATAACCCAAACCGTGTCCCCCACTGTCTTATCGACCAACTCATTTTAATAACGACCATATGGATGCCCTATGCTGCAAGCGTACTGATGGTTATCAATCCACCAAAGCGCACTAATGAAAACTAATGTTTATCGCAAATCAGAACCGAAAAGCCAATAAATAAATGATCAAAGTTGAGAAATAATATATTACCCAAGCATTTTTCCTCTCTCACCAATAATTTTGAAAGATGAATGAGAAAAAAGCATTTTTCTACTGCTACGATACAACTCATGAACATTCTGAATCACTGGACGTTGGCTGGAATCTTTCTCCTTTGAAGTTACACTTGTTCTTCCTCTGCGTCTCAAATATCCTGATAAAGGGTTTAGAAGGAAAAAAATCTATCCCTTATTTACCTATTCAAACTAACATTCGAGTCTCTTCTGGCAAAGTCAAAAAGACATGACGTATAGTACACACAGGCATAGACATGGGCTGGAAGCCAAAGGTTGCATGTACGCGGTAACAACAACATCAATCCGGAATGGGAGACAGTGCAGTGTTCTTGTGTGAGTGGAATTTGGCATGCATACTACCTAAATCCCCTTGAGGAAACTAGGAAATCTTTTTCCATTTCGTACAAATGGATATATCGATATATAAGGTCTTTTTTTAGCCGGCACCAACCCCGAAATACTTATAAAAGGGAGACAATTTTATTGAAAAATAGCGGAGTAAACGAGAGATGCGTGTAGTAAGTATATTGGGATGATATGATGAGGACGACTCTGACGACTCTGACGACGACGACGACACCGACGAAGCATACGGAGCAAGGAAATGAGGTATTTAGATTCCACCTCATTCTTTCCCCTTCAAAAAACTCCTGCTTTCCCATAGTCTTCCTACTTTTATATCGATGAGTGTTCTTTATGTGAGCTGACAAAAGCACGCCATATATATTTATAAATCAATACGAGAATCTTCAACGTTTCTAACATGGCATAAGTACAACAACTTCACATCACCACAATCACGATTATCATCGTCGTCACAATACAATGATAACTAAGGCTACAAGCCGCTATTTCTACCTATTTTTACTTCCGAGAGAAAGGAGAAAGGAATATTTTTTTTTGTGGAAAATATCTTTGAAAAGAAGGGATTCTCGCGGGTTGAAAAAGGGAAGCTTTCAATGGACACGGAATACATATATGGAAAACGGAGACTCTTGAGCCATTGCTGATAGATTAAGTATGTTCAAGTGAGTGGAGAAGAAAGACGGAAATGATGTAAGAAAAGGAAGTGGATTTCGGCCCACGGATCATCAAGCATACTAGCTTGTATGAGCTCTTACCAACATCACTCACTTTCTCCGCTACTTCCTGTAGAAAAAAACTGTCTTGATTCATCCTTCCTATTACTGTACATGTACTATACATATATAGCATATAAGTTTTCATTTTACTTACACGATCTGGAAAAGTTATTGCGGATCTACGGATCTACATGCTTGAGAACGGTAATGCTGTTGACTTTTTTTTACTATCATCATTGCCATACTCATAAAATGAGCGTTAGACTATCCGACCGGTAATATTTTTCGTCATTTCCCATTAATTTGTGTTTTACATGCTTTTAAAATATGTGTGAGGACATCATTTTATGAGAGTGATTACTGTTATATTACGTAATCTTTCAGGAGCGGTCGAGAGGCGTAATCTTTCTTGCCGAAAAATGGTATCATCGTGCCTGTTGACTTTCTTACTCATTAGTCTTATTACGCAAATACAGCTTTGGTTATCAATGACAATGACTGTTTTAAGCTCTAACCTGTTAACAATTATGAAATCAGGCGTTAAATTGATTTTCCCTATCAGCAAACTACTTAATCAATGAGTGTACTTATTTTTTAGATCATTTTTATGTGATACATTCCAGCATTAGCATTCAGGATTTACACTGATACAAAGTTAATTTGATTGATGCAATAAAATGCACAAGCAAGTCAGATAAATTTCCTTACAACTTTATTTCCATGTATTTTATAGGATTTTCAAGGCTACACGTTCCTCATAAAAACTGTCTTCCTGGCCCATCATAAACTTGACTACAGTGATACGAGCATGTGCATTTGCATTTGTCCTAGAACTTAAACAACGTCTAAATTGATTACTAACCTAGCTCCCCAATTCCCTTTCAATAAAGTTGAAGAGTTCTCTTCCCGTATTTTCTTTACAGATTATTGAGCGATAAGGAGTAGGTCCTATATTTCATGCTATATTCCTTGCATTGTACATCGCAGCTTAATTTCATTCCATCAATTTCAGTAATGAAGCCCAGCATATGTCATACTACATTACGAACGGCTTGATACAATTAATATACTCATACTCTGGTTCAGCTTACTCTTCACAGGGGTCTTGTCAGCCATCCCCCAACTTTTCACTATCCCCAACCATGATAATTCAAGGGCAAATGAGCGAAGAGTGAAGTGTCATGCTAAATAAATAAATACTGTGGAGAAAGTAGTCCTTTGTTTTTCAAACCCAAAAAGTTTATTTTTCTTCCCTCGGTGGCAAAATGCATGAAGAAGATGATCGTCATCTTCATCGCATCACACAATAATTTAGAAGCCCCCAGAAAAAAAGGAATACAGAGCGGCAGTGATGATAACAGCGAGGGGCAGAGACAGATTACATTTCCTAATTGTGCACAAGGACCTGACAAAATTTGTTATTTTGACATGTGTGTACTTGTATCCTTATATTTTAGTGATTACTTAGCCCTGTTGTAAGGCGAAAAAAAAAGTTTTCCTCTTTCCAGACTTTTGTGAAGTTTGCTTGATGAAGATGATGAAGCCCCGACAACGTCGTCGAGTCAAAAAAGGGAAGATCGAAGAGAAGGGACATGTATCTAGAGCAAGTATCCAGTTTTTTTTTGGACGCACAGCAGCATCAGCAGATTATGATGATGTTGATGAACGTTAGCCAACTTTTACACGACAAACAAGAGCAAACTATATTATTAATAGTAGTAAATTCATCATCATCACGAAGAGCACACACATCCACCGAAACGTTTTCTATATGGGGAAGATCATCATCATTATTATCATCCGCACGTGAAACCCTCCGACTACCTTTAAAACTAGCAGCTCTTAACAGGAAACATAAATGAAGGAGGATGGAGACAAGGACCTATTAGATTACATATGACAAGGAGGAAGACACGAGTAAAGAAAACAGCATAGCTAAACTCTAATTCTCCACTTGCCTCTTGTAGCAATCTACCCTACTTCAGTCTCCTTATATCTTGTCCAACCAACCATTTTATTTTTCTTTGTCTTCAGCTCTGAGGTATTGAAGATGATAACCGTCATATAGCGACATGCATCGTACATCACATCATACAAGGCATGCTGACACAGACAACTTTTTCCCTTTTCCCCCTTCCTCGTCCCCTTCCACTCCGTTAACGAATGAGGAGACAAAAGGGAAACTCTCCGAAGAAAAGGCGGCTGGATGAAACAAGAAGGGAGGAAAAAGTCTGAAGGAAAATAATTTTCTTAGTTTGTGTTGTTATTGTAGTCTTTAGGAAAAAAAGTCACTTTTTTACAACGTGTATCACACGCGTATACTTTTGATAGCATTAAGTTCCTCCTAACTACGTATTACTGAGGGGATCCATAAAGGAGGAAAAAAATCCTCTGGATACATACCCATCCTCTTTGCAAACAGCACCAGCTGCCGCATTTGCTTTACTTTACCAACAATTTCCAAGACGAAGACAACTTCCAACACACTTCTTCGCCTTTAAACTTGTTCCCTGGTGAAGTTGCTCCTAGTTTTTTACCCTCTCTGCAGCCTTCTTTACTTTGTTTGCGAGGAGGAAGTGTAACAATCTCACCTTGTGCACTTTATCCATGATTACATTAGTAAAGTATAGAGCATGTAAGCTGTAATCATATCTTTCATCTCGTAACCACTCCTTGAGTTTTCCCTTTGTTTACTTTTCAAAGTGTCGTTATAAACCGGGCTTCCCTGGAATTCCTTCACTTTCCCAAAGTTATAATCCCTTCCATGCCATTTCATTAGTGTAGTCCTCGTAGGTAGAGGAATACGAATTGGGAAGGAAATGCCGATGTCAAGTTTACAAATATTTTTTACAATCCCCAATTTTTAAATAAATTTCGCCCAGACATTCTTCAAAAATTCGTGTTTGAGGGATATTTATTCAATAACAGATTGTTTCTCAGGTTTTCTCCCAATTATAACGAGAAACACGTAACAATTCAATGTACATATTTGTTTCTTATTATGAAATATAAGCCTTTGCTCCTATTTATTTTGATATTGTGCGTTCCCTATGTACACATTATTTACGTATTTGGATTCTCAACAGGAAATATTTCATACTAGGTAGGCATATTAGTTCACGAAGGGAAAAAAACTCAAGCACGTGGCACTCACATTACTTTTTTCCATGAGAATTTTCTCTCACCCTCAGAACGCACCATGTTGTTACATGGTCTTATTAGAAAAATGGGTATTTATGTACACCGTATTTATAGCAAACGAGCCTTCCTCAAAATATCTTTTTCTCTGGGAGAACGAGAGGAACCAAACAAACTATTTATTTGCGTTTGGGTGGATGATAAAATCAGAAGCTTTAGAGCGTATTTATGCATGCAAGAGCTAATTGTAAATCACATTTTTTTCTATAAAGCTTCTAAAAATAAGAAAAAAAGGTAAGATTACATAAGCGACACATACATTTTTTTTTGGTTTGTTTCAAAATATACCCAGAAAAGTCATGCCATAGCTGGTTAAGTTGATTTGTCTTGATTTCTTTCCCTTCCTTGATTTTCCCCTAAAAAAAATTGGCTCTGAATGAATGACTTCTCTCCTCTGTGGGCTCAAATTATCAAGCTAGTAAATATTACTTGACTGTGGAGAAGAAGGAGCTATTCATTCCTCTGTAAGAATGCAACTTTACCATTTTCTCCTCTAATACTACTATAATAAAGTTTTTAATGAAACCTACTCCCACAGACAAGTTTAAAAACTCATTTATGCGTTACAAAAAAGTTGTGCATTATACATATTTATATATTTAAGCTGGGGTTGTTAAATCCTTTCAGGCAGTATTTTTCTGATTTCCTCTCAACTTTCCCTTCCTTTCTCAAAAAAAAATATAAACAAAAATGGGAGAAGGCTTAAAAATAGAAACATGGGTTTTGATCGCGTGTGTATATAATACTCCATTTTCTAGCGTTTCATATAGATATTAAGGGAAAGTCTGCTTTTGTTATGTTTGATCGCATTTCCTCTCCTCCACATTTCATTCACTCAAGTTTGTCAGTTACGTTTTCCCTGGGCTGACTTCCCTCTTTTGAAAAAAAAAATGATGCTGACTTTTCCCCGACTTCTTTACAATAAAACGCCATTTATGATAATAAATGTATAGTTTCATGATAAACATTATGCAAACTAGTCTTATGGCTAGTCAATTTACACACATATATAATATACACAACTATATAAGCTAATACAAAAAAAGCTATCATGAATGGGAAGAAGAAGAAAAACTATTTTTTTAGAGACTTAAGAGGAAAACTTGGGAAGGGAAAAAAATGTCTACGAAGATGAGGAAAAGATTGTAGCACATCTTTCCCGAAGAAAAGATAAGGCTTTAAATAAACGAAGAATGACTCTTGGAAAAAAAACTGGGGAAAAAGCTTTTTTTTTGCTTTTAATCGAGCTCCTTAGGGATTTTCTACATCTTCTTTATATACAGTAAAACAATGAAAACGACAAGGCTGAAAGATTGCGGCTTCACATCAACTCCTTAAAATTACTTGGTGAATGAAAAAGTTAGACATTTTTTCGGTCTTCTTGTTCCTCTGTGTGAAAGCATCTTTTCATGCCTTCGCTCATATGGGATGGGATGAATTGGGTAGTTTTAGAGTTTCTTTACATTATGGTCTGATTGCTTTCCGACTTATGCAAGACTTTACTTGTTTACTTATGACTTTCGTAATATCAATAGACAGTGGAGTTAACATTATAACTGGTATTTACGTTTCTCCAAAGGATTTGGTGAATCCAATTCCAAACCACGACAGTCTGTTTCCAGAAAGCATGACGTGTGTGCATAGGTATGTTATGATTACAACGTTTGAGTAAAAATTGAATCTTTGAATGGGATCAAAACACAGTCAGATTGAAAATCGAAAATACACTTTGATATTACGTAATGCAGCGGCTACATACAATTGCAGTGTGCTTAAAGCTGTATGTTTTACTTCATTAGGATTGCAAAAGATTGTTTTATGTTTCAGTCGTAGTGTCTTATGTACACAGCCCTATCTGCAAGTACATTCGTTTTCGATGTACAATTGTAATGTCCAGTTACGTTTAGCGGACGGGTAACGGAAAATTCCATGAATCGTGACTGTAGATGAAAAAGGTACTGATTTACATGTGCTGAAACAAATGACCAACTAATTGAATAAGAATGTATCAGCAAGTTATTGTTATTTTTCTGTGTTATATTAATGCATTGATTAATCCACCATTCGATCGCCCGTCGTCTTTCGTGTTGAACTTTTTCCAACCGCGTATCTTGTCTAGGGTGAGCCTGTCCTCCGGTCTTGCCGTGATCAACCCTTTAACCTAACCTAAGTATCACGTGGACATTAAATAATTTAACATGATCACATGCAAGTTCTTGCGTGCAACGTTCTCCAGATAGCATGTGCCCAGACATACATAAAAACTAAGTATTCATACTCTCAACCCTATATAAAAATCGGACTTTGGAAGGAAAGAAGTGAAGGACACTAAAGCGACTACTGCTTGGCAGAAGAACAAAATATTGATGAAATTTCTAGTACCCAATCTATGACATGCCACTTGTCAATAAGCAATGAACCTATGCGTCCACCCTGGCTACTTGTCTGGGTAACTTGTTATGTTATAGGCCGATGTTGTGTCCGTGATGATAATACATAATTTCAATTAGCATGATATATTCCCAAATTACTCTACGACCATCCTGCCGTCACATGGTCTAAATTAAAAGTGCACTTGAACTACATTTACTATCATGATCCAGACCAGACGTCTGACACGAAAACTGCTCTGAAATTCATTCACTTTTCATTCAATACGAGACATACATCCATTCACAACTGTTCACGTGAAAGGTATAAGCGACTTCTTGTCAATAAAACTGCTTGAAATTTTATCAATCCAAAAAGGGACGAACGAAAGCTTTCTATTCGCAGGTGGTATCCGTCTTCCAGGACGTCTGAAGCTAATGCGTCATCTTTTTCCCTGTCTCCAATTTTATTCTTTATTCAAAATATGCTATAAAATGGTTCAATATCTGTGAAAATGGGTAGACATCTAATATGCAATTCATTTTTTAACACTGTCATTGCATCCCGTCCAACCTTTTTTGTGCAGGGGAGACGGGACGAGGTGAATGCAAATACGTGTCTATTTACTATGCGCCTTCGGCAAAGACGACACATCAACTACAAAACAGTATTGTTCCTCGATCCTTCCGCCATTCTCTCGTATGAATTGTCACAATTTTCTTTTATTGTTTTTATCCCTGTGTCTACCTCATACATCCAAATACTTTAAATTTCACCACTTTCATCACAGTTGCAGCCCTGTCAACGGCATAAAAATGGTAAAGTCTATGCAGCAACTTCATTTTCACCAACTCTCCCACCCACCCACCGACGTGTAACTTCGTTTTCTTGCAAGCGCAACATATCTGTCACCAACAACCAGATATGTAATATGGCTTTGTACTTGTTTTCCTTTTGTTATATTGAAATATCTATCTGGTATAAAATATTCTCTGGAGACCTGCTGCTTGTCATCCATGTATTAGCTATTTATGCATATCGAGACTTTGAATACTATTCCTAGACATTCCATATATATTTAGCTCTCCTCTCCTCATATGCAGTCCATTTCTTCCCCTGAATGGAAGAAAATATCGTGAACCTGAACAAAGAAAAATTGAACTTTTGAGTATTCATGTACGGCAATTTCTTTTTTTTTTCTGATTCTTTTACAGGGAAAAAGTAACATTTCTCTTGGAAGGGAATATCATTCACCCTTTATACATACAATAGTAAACATGCCATAGTCTGAAAGGAAATTGGACACTTTTCATTCTGAAAAAGGAGAACGGTTTGACATTTCACAGTAGAATTCCTCCTTCATGTACATATAACTACTCAAGTAACATGTGCAAAGAAAAGTCCTTTTGCACCATTCAAAAAACTTTTTTTTATGGAATAAACCCTCACACCACCTTCATGCTAGTTCCATCTACTTTGTACTCAGAAATTCAGCTAAAAAACAACCAATTCATAGATTTTTTCCCCAACCACAGTCACACTTTATATTACCCCCAGTGTACAAAGTAAGCCACCGGAGAGAGAGAAAAATACGTAGCAAAGGAAAAATCAAGAGAAGGGAAAGAAAGGCTGAGCATCAACAACTAATGTGGGTATCTCATCGTCTCTGCAGATTCATTCCTTGAACAGCTTCAATGAGTGAAAAAAGTCAACTTCAAAGTGAAGAAGTAACAGAAGCACGATAATGCAGATAAATCAAAGCATTACTCTTTTCCACTATTCGCATCCATTTTTGGCTATCGTATATCGACGTATCGTTCCCATTCCCTTTCTAACAACCTATTTACCTAACTCTACAAGTCCATAATAATAACAATAAACCGAACAAGCGATCGGGAGATTCATGAAACTATCATATTATGATTGATTGACAAAGTGATTGCGATGCCGAATTAACGTAAAACGGAATTTGAAAATTCGTAAAAGATTACGAAATATGCCTAGGTAGTAACAAACTATTTTATGCTAAAAATGTAAATTACTCCGTATCCGTGGAACGTATCCTAATGAAATATACATATACGTAATTCACCTGATCTTGCACATTTTTATCTGGCCCAAGCTTTGACCCGTAACTATATCTATTACTGAAAACATAATTTAAAAATTCGCAGCGGTTTGAAAGTGATCGTGCTCAGCAGACAGACAGAGGAATGAATTAATATGATTGCTTATAATTGAATAAAACGTAGAACAATCAGAAAGAAATGCTGATAGTGAGATGCCATGAACTGGAATGAACACGCATCCTGTAAAATTGAACAAAGGATTGGGATTGTATACATTCTGAGATAGCCATCGAGTAGTCAGGTTTGGGGTGCATTTGGAAAACGTACGGATGCTCTATATTATTTCAGAAAAAGGGAGTAGTAGATGAGAAGGAGCAATAGAAGCGATTGAGACGTGGTGGAGAAAAGACAAAGATGAAGACCAATGTTCGTTGACCAATTATTCTTGTAAGTAACACTATAGCAGTAATTAAGTGATAGTTGAACCTGGTGACTGGCTGGTGCATTTAAGGCATTGCAGGTAGGAAGGTGTTGAATAAAAGACAAAATACGCTTGATTAAAAATTGATTTATTTTAGATCAAAACTAGCATCTTAAAATTGCAATTTCAATTTAGTACTATGGTTTGATTACATGCATTTGTTATTCTTTGAACTTAATTCCAGCTTGGCAAAATGTGGACTATCTTTTTTAAAGAAGAGGAATTTCTGGAGTTTCGGGCCGGTGCATTAAAGGAACTGAAAGAAAAATTAAAACACGTCGACTTGCTTCACAAGCATTACGAAAGGGACCTGGGAGCTGACAAGGTGAAACAAATCCGTGCGGAAGTTAGCTTGAAACTAGGGCTTCAATCTGGGGTGTCTCCTTGGAATAGTAGTGACGGCGAGACCGCAACTTTGTCTGAGCCAATGCCAAGTGATTCCAACACCAACACAAAGCCAGCAGCAAAGGATACTTCAGGAGGATTGTTAGGAGTTGGATCTCATGGTACTCTTGTAGTAGGTGCTTCCTCAGACAGGGGTGTCAACCGACAAACCCCTAAGGTGACTCGAAGTCCTCCCAGTCAGTCAAAATCGATTACGAAGAAGAAAAAGACTCATACCGACACCAGCAACGACATTATTACAGTGTCAGCAAGGTAACACTAGTGGAATTCGTATTGACTCTTTATTCTCATTTATTAAAGCTTTTTTGGAACTTGGGGTTAAGTTCAAGTTAAGGACCTGAAAAATACAATGGTCTTACAATATCGGGTCAGCCGGAACTTGGTAATAGATTGCAGTGTATTCATTCACAATTTTAATTTAACAGGAAGTATGCTGAAGGTGATGAAAACAATGCTTCAGGAACTGCAGTGGAACTGTTGAATTCACAATGGGCTACCACTATGATAAAACATCGCCGCGCTGCCGATTCTGATTCGCGATTTGGACCACTTTTCAACTGCGTCTGTGGGTTTAACTCCTCCTCCAAGCAGTTCTTGGAATCTCACGTGAAGGAAGAAATCTTTGGGAAAATTTTTCAATGTCCACATCAAAACTGTAACAAATCTTTCAACAACTTTTATTATTACAGGCTCCATGAGTTAATAAAACATGGTATAGTAATTGAGAATGAAGAAGGTTGTTCCCTCTGCGGAACTCAATTTAGAGAGCACAGGGAGTTGGAGGGGCATTCTCAAAGTTGTCCAGGTAGATTCAAGTTAGATGTGGCAATGAAAATGTAAAATTAAATTAGATATAATTTTATCATTATGTCAATTTCAAATTTAAAATAGAATTACCATCTTAATTATAAAACAATGAGTTCAAGAATATTCACTAGTTCGCTTTATACGACTTGTTTTATTTTACGGCACACTTTATGGTTAATTTATGTAAGGAAGAATTTTAATATAAGTTGTAATTTAGATCTAAGTCTGATTATATGTAATGGATATTATTCTTTGTCCGGTAAAAATTAGAACGACTTGAGTAATAAACCTAACAAAAGATTGGAGGATCGATGAAATTATGCTATTATGAGTGATTGAATATGATATCGATAACCGAAAAGAGAATTTGATAATTATCAGTGATTTGGAAGTTATCATCCTCACAGACTGACAGACGGCCGAGCTCAAAACCATAACGAACCATAGTTTCATAATAATGTAAACAGAGTACAAACACCCCCTTCATACTCATCCAACAAAGATTCCATTCCACAAACAAACTAACGATAAGTATATAACATACATATGTGCATAGACCAATAAACGGAGCCAAAGTCATATATATTTTCACTAAAAAGATGAGATGAACTCATTCAAAATCATCGAGTCGAACGGAATCCAAGAGTTTCAATTTCACAGCCGTTTTTTTCTCTCTTTCTTCCACAGTCTCAACGCGTCCTCTGAAAAAAAAATCATCCTCTTCCCCATTTCCCTCGATGAAAGTGAATGGTAGCAACAACGGTATCATGATACCATGATGATCATCATCACCCTCTCCTTCATGATGATGATACTGATGATCACGATGATGAGCATCAGTAATGCAGGACGGTAGTAAAAGTGGTATTCAACTCGGATACTTCAAGTGGGGAGCGGATTCCATTGTATTTTTCATTTACTATTGCTCCAGCCTGTATCACCAGTATTATTGTATGTGCGTGTACGGATTACCGTTTGAGAGGAGGCCCCACATACAAAGTAAAATGCATCCTGCCTTATTTCTCTCACAGAAAATCCCAAATAAAAGAAAGTATCCTGGGTGGAGAAAGTAAAAAAAGAAAAAAAAACTGTTGTCGCGATCCTTGCTGGATAGAAGAGTGAATGAATAAGGAGAAAACAGATAGAATATGTATTGTAGCATGCCATACCAGTCCTACCTTAAACTTGACTAATATTTACTTCTCTCCTCATATCATTCAAAGTTAAAGCTTCGGATTCTTCTGCTGCGATTGTTACTTTCTCCTGAGCATACATGCTCTGATGTATACAGGGCCTAAGCCATCCGAAGCTTTAAAAAGGTATAAAAAGCTACCATAAAAGTGCGTAAGGAGGAGAGGGTATAAGGGAAAAGCCACCAGTTTCACCACCACCAAAATAAATATGTATACAGGGAGACAGAGAGAAAAAAGGAGACTTTTGGGCTTCTCTTTCCTTCCTCCAACAATACTCCACTAGTTTCTCAGAGAGTGCTAGAGAAGACGTGGAGGGTAATAACGATGTATTGTTCTTTTTTTGGCTCCTTCACACAACCACTGACAAATAACAGAAAGGGACACTTGATTCAGTCACACCACTATCGCCCTATCACACAAGTACATATCTTTACGACTGGGAATGTGGACGTTATACAGGCATTCCCCACTTTTACCTTCTCTAATAGTCCGTAATAATAGGAATGCAAGTATAGGTACATATCTTGAAGATAACAGCGAACGAAGCCATACATGGGCCCCACAAGAAGTACTAAAGTCCCATAAGGATTTTTCCCTTGTGAAAGTTGCTCGTGAAAATTGTCCATCTGTAAATAAGCCGAGATGGCTTCTGATTTGACTCGAATCAGAATGATGCGGAAAATGTAATGGAAAATTGGAATGTCCGTAATAAACAGAGAGCGAACAATACTGCCAGCTTCCCTTTATAAATATATGTATGAATGGATGTGGACAGAGAGAGGAGAGGAGAGAGATGTTGTTTCGAGGGAGATTTCCTTTTGTTATTTGCACCATGGAAAAAAATAGGAAAATGTCCCTTGATTGTAGATTTAAGTAACTAAGGGGCCTGAGAATGACTGGTATTTATTCAGATGGTTGCCTTGTTCCGTGTATTTACTATATTGAGATAATGGTAGTTACGATAACGACAAAAACACAAAGCCAAGTGCCGGGACATGGATTTCTTTTAGCATTAGCAGCAACTATCCTTATGTTTGAGTGAAAAAAACATAAAATTGCAATTTGCTTCTTATCAGACTAACTTTGTGCGTAGCTCGGTAGTTAGTGGCTTTACCAAAACGCATGGCTATTATGTGTTTTTAAGCTAATGTGAGACAAAATATTTTGATTGAGAAAATTAACAGTTTGCTCCGTATTTTACTGAACAGAACAGCGGAAGCCGCTCTACAAGAGCTTGTACATAGGTTACGTATTTACTTACGTTATTTTAAAGGTTGTACTTCTTCATTTCATTTCTGTTTATTCACGACTTGATCATGTTTCTCGGACTGGCACTGTGCTCAGTTGAGTAGAGTTCAATTTATTTTCCGAGTAAAACTCAACGTCACTGTTGGAACCGTAATCCCCACTCAGCTTCTCGAATGACTGAAGTGCTGTCCATCTTCCTCCTGGGGGAAAGAAATGGAGGGAGTTCGTTATCCATTTATCTGATGACAATTTCACTCTGCTAGTTTCTAGATTCCCGTGATTTTCTCTGGATGACCAAGATTCACGCTGATTTCTGTAATGGTCGGCATCCTACTTACTTACTTTCTATTCCATGTAATCATATTAATTATGTAACTGCTGATGATGTGGACATTTATTTTAAGGAAAGAGACCGTATAATTGAAATTCGAACTCTTCAAATAACACGATCAATGAGTCAAATTTCTGTGTTATTACAAATTTCACTCAAAGTCTACAAACTGAATGTTTCCCAGTCTTTGATCTTTAGATTACAAAACGAGAACTATACATTAGCTTAGGAAATGAAGCCACCTTAAACGGACATCTGGTGAACATTGAAAATTCCTTTTCTTAGTTAAACTAGTAAAGTTTTCAGATGAAATTTCCATAAATATCCTAGACATAGGAGAAAATTCATCCGACTATTTAGTGAACAAAGTACTTAAATTTTCAAAGAAGCAAATCCTTTTCTATACGATGCATGTAAGTATGATTTTTTACTTCACAAAGAATCCATCCCTGTATAATAATTTCCATGCATGTAGGTTCCAACAGGCATGTTGTTGGCATATGAGTATGACACCTGACAGCTCGGCAATGGTCCCGTGCCTATCAGTTGACGGACATCATTTTTTCTGCAATTCAAAGTAAATACGTAGCCGAGTTGGATGTCTGACGAAAAAAAAGCATTTGTCTAGGAAATAAAAGCCGTGCTTGACATTATCTGATTCAAAGTGGGTAGGCAGGTAGCGACTATCACCGGAATTGCTTCTCCCCAGACGTCATTCCCTTTCAAGATAAAGCATAACAGGAACTGGAAGGATCTGGCAATCAGCTTTTTTTTACTTGAAAGTTGAAAAAAAACTGCATCTTAACTTAGTTAGAAAAAAAGAGCAAGGTCTCAGCAAAAAATCAACATTTGATAGACTCCTACCCGCACAACATCAATTACAAAGACTAACAGTTTTCTTCCATCTTGCTCCATTATGCGTGTGGGTTCCCTTGGTGCGTAGACGGAAATAGAGAAAATGATAGAGCGAGAGTCAAGTGAGGGAAAGCAATGAATGACTTAAGGCTGAAACGACAGAAAAGCAATAGAAAGAAATGAGTGATGGATTGTTACAAGACGAAAAGTGCTGAACTACCGCATTTCATTTCCTCCTTGAAGTCCAATTCACAAGTAGAGTTTCATATCGTCATCTCCTCCTAACGTAACATGTATTTGAGTGAAGATTTGTGTATTTTCCCCTGCCAGCTTGTCTGCCTCTGTTTCGTTCTTGAAAGTGAAAGTGGTCTTGTGTATGTCTAGATTATAGTATGAGAATATTCATCACTTTCACTCTTACATTTATTTCGCTAGATTTTATGTGGTTTTCCTACTCCCTTCGCAACTGTTTCGAGATCGATAAGCAATTAGTCAGGAAATCTTTTTGGTGCTCAGTCAGACCATGCCTTTAGGTGTTCTCCACTTTCATCATTATCATCCTTCCTGACACTCACTTATGGGTAAGGAAAGGAGGGAAAAGTTTACATGGATCTGAGCTCCTTGCATTTATAATCATTATGGAAAAAATCGGCTTTTGCACATTGCAAGTTTCCTCCCTGTAAACTGACTCCAGGCTCGTTTCCCATGCTGGGCTTGTCTTCCCCATTTATTATAAAGAGGGAAAGTTTTTCCTGTTTTGTTTGTTGTGATATTAGTCGCTCATCCTTTTTTATGCGGCGATGATGATGTAGAAAATGATTGGTAAATAAAATACTTAATGTGCGTAGTCTAGCTATATCCATATCCCTAAAAGTTTACCAATTTTATCTCACAGCCCTTAAATACTATGCCTCTATATTATTTGCATCTTTGCATGCTCCTTTGTGCTTGTTATGAAACCTTATTATGAAACTTTAGTTTCATTATGGTTTTGAGCTCGATCACCTGGATGTCCGTCTGTCGGTCGGTAACAACGATAACTTTCGACCCACTGCGAAATTTTCTAATTCTGTTTTCCATCATAGGTGATATCCGGTGACCCCCCAGCCCCGAGAAGTTCAATCAAATTATATTGTTACATATAGTAACATATAGCCAATGAAAATAATTTTATGCTGATTTCAAATATATGCATATTTCATTAAGCTTTGTTACTTTGGCACTGACTAATTTACTTTTTTAAGCTTGAAATAGTTTTTTACCAGATCTCGTAAACTACTATGAATTTTCAAATTCTGTATTCAGTTATTGACACCACAATCAATAATCATAATAATCAATACATACTAAAATTTCATCAGTACACCCAAGCGTTTGTTCAGTTTATTTACAATCTTGAATAAATGTTTAATGCATAAGGTTTAGACCCTATATATTCAGCAGCTGAATTTCAGCTAATCTCTTAAATTAAAACATCAATACAAAGCAATTCATTCAATAGCAATTCCTTGCTATAGAGACAAAAAATAGTAACATTACGAATAGTATATACGTCATCTCCCTCCTGAAATTGAATAATGAAGGACAAATCGTCCAAAGTCGGTAAATAAGTAGATATTCATATCTTCTAATTTAAGTTAAGCTAGCTATATCTAAGCTGAAAAAACGGGAAAATTTGTGAGAAACAAACAAAAAAAGAGATCCAAAAGTTGTGATCAGATCTATTTAGGATACAGCTCAGAAACGTCGCCGGGTCGCCTTGGTTGGGCTGTCAATTTTACTTCTCGTCCAAATTGATCCTAAATCAACAAAAGTTTTTTAAAATTGTAATTGATTATTTTGATGTTTAATACGTCTTG